>JAQBSW010004749.1:0-65345 GCA_029291075.1 Eudiplozoon nipponicum
TCAGCAATCTGTCATTTAAGTACAGACACCAGGCTACATGGTGAAGTGGTATTGAAATGAATGTTTTGTGTAATTAAACGAACACTCGTTGCGCGGGTAATGATAAAAATTACTTTAATCGAGGATAAGTTCTTGACAAAAATAACTGACCGAATATGAACATTTAGTTGTCAGTATAAACTAAGAATTGCATAATGTAGAAGAGACAATTCATCCAGTATGGCAGTTTTGTCCTTATTGGAATCTCATCACGTACTGTACATAATATGCCATGGGCGGGGCTCGAGCCTGGATACGTCTACTTCGGAATCTCAGCCACACTGCCAAATTGATGAATTTCCTTCACCGCATTATAAAATGACAAATGTATTTAAATAATGAGGCAGATGTTTATATTAAGAGTGCACAATTCATTTAAATATTGAACGACATTTTTTATTTGTTGAGTCGGAATCGTAAAAAAATTGGATTTATTCAATTTTCTATAGGCCCTTATGTTTTTTCTAATTAAACGTTGCTAATTTATTGCACGCAGTGCGATATCAATTCTATTAATTCGTGAGATTTTGTTAAGATTATTGTAAGTTACTAGGGTTTGCTTTGCTGCTATATGATGTATTGCCAGATAATCTTAATTTTATCAATAATCAAGCTACCTAAATGAGATTTGCCTTCAATTTAGGTTAGGTTGGGACAAAATTATATTTTACTTTTTAAACAAGAACGTCATAAATAAAAGCATTGCCGCTAATGTCCACAATGTGGAGACCAAATAATCTTTCAATAGCAAGTGTCTTAAAAAATCACAAAAGAAAATTATTAACCAATTTAAAAACAGAACAAGCTTCTTTATCGACGAGTTGAGAATTTAAAAAAGAAATATAAACGAATTTGGAGTGTTAACATTCAATATGTATATTTACTATTGTTCAAATGGCATTTAATGTCCATTTTTTATAAGGCAATAACGTTTAATTTTTCTGAGATATCCATAACAGAAAAAATTTCTTTTCCAAATATTTCTTATTTATTTAAACAATGCCTGCAATCCCGTTGTATTTAACCAGTCACAAATCATAGTTAAACCACCGTCAGTCCAAAGTATTGACGCTCTTCGACTTTCCATGATCGTCATCAGACTAATTGATATTATTCTTGCTATGTTATGCGGCTGGTGAAATACAATGGGATTGGTACTTATATTAAGTTCACAAACGTGATTTAATGAGTTATCGCCACCACCCGCACAATCAACGATTGTTTAATTAGATAGTGAACATTCACAAAATTGCGTAAATTGCGGTGTAAACGGACTCTAAAATGCAGTCATTCCAGTGAGTTGGGGCTATAAATCAATAATTAGCTTATGTCAATTCTTCTACAGGTTACAATTATACACGTTTCATGGATTCTCTAATAGACAAAGATGACAGTTAAATAAATAAATAAATAACGTCTTTGAATATCCTAAAAGGTATACGTTTATATGTTTGAGAAATTATACAATAGACTAAAATTACGATTCAACTAACTAACTAACGTGTTTCATATAACCTACAAGGTACAAGTTAAAATGTTGGATGAGTGATTCAGTAGACTAAGGTAACAATTTAAATGAAGAAGCAACGTATTTCAAATACTTTCAAATTATATTTCAAATAATTAACGTCTTTCAAATCCACTATGTGGTACAATTTAAATCCTTCACATATTGTTTAACAGACTAGGGTAAAAATATAAATCAATAATTAACGTCTTTAATGTCTCCTACAGGGAATAAATACATACAAATAAGGGATTATTCAACTGACTGCAGAAATATTTTAAATCAATGATTAACGTCATTCAAATTATGTTTTCATGCCTGAATGATGATGCAATAATCTAGGTTAATAGCTTTTATCGAATGATATCTGCAAAAAATCGCATCTATTGCAATTATAGCAAATATAGCGCCCAATTTCGAACCAGAGCATAAACTGCGCAACATAATATTCCGTGCATCGTGCCAAGAAATTGGTGCAAATAAAGCTGTCCAGCTTTATATGAAGCTCAAAAACACACCGATGATAACAACTCTATCGTTATCATTACGCAGGCCATCAAAAATGTATTGATCTCTGAATATTTCATTCATACATTAAACTATCTTCCGCTGACTTTAAATTCGTCATCGGGCAAAAGAAATATCGCAATTTGTCAACCAGAAACAAGCATTTTTCAAAAGACGATACCTAAAGTGACAAGCAATCTAGGTGGTATTAATCCACAGCAACAACAATTACATAACTCTATCCAATATTATCATTCAAAATAACACCAGTGGCAACACAATCATTAAAAAATTAACAATATATCCTGTGTAAAGTGAAATGCAATCACCTCGACATACCTTTACATCGAAGTTGATTTTTTTACAATACTAGGATAACTATGTGTCAGAATCATGCATACACACAGAAACTAAATTTGGACCACAAACAATTTGCATTATTATCTGAGAGGAGATAAACCTAACGAATGACGACTATATAATCAATGTCTTAATAAAACAATTCTAGTAGAATCCATCGTCAACATTCCTTTAAAATACCTATACAAGTGAGAGACTAAATATGTGGGAAAAATCTTTTTTTCACATGGAAGTCATTGTATTCTTAATGTTTCTAGACAAAAATGTGATAGTAAATGATTTCTAAATACGACAACCGTACAATATATATATATATATATATATATATATATATATATATATATTCTTTTATATCTATGATGCTCATTGTTTTAAAATAGTTCAAACTGCAAAATAAACAGAAAGATGATTCAACATATAATGAAGCATGAATAAATGCTATTTTTTATGAGACGGAGAAACATTTTATCCTTATTGATCGTTTCCGGAAAAAGATCACAGTTTTCAGAAGAAATTCACAAAGAGATACCACCTGGACTCGCAGAATCTAATATTCGGTGTAGTTCAGTTTTCCTACACAAATTTGGCGTTAGTATATTATTTTGACGCCTGTCCTCCCTTACGCTTGTCATTAAGATTGATTTCTGCTTTAGTTTAGGACGGCTAACGTAAGACTGCATTGTCTGCAGCAATTGGTAGGGATGACATTGTAAGAGTAATAAATTTCCAGTTTATAATCTGTGTACGTGTGCCGATAATGATGGTACGTCTATTCAATATTTGTTTGCCGTTATACCTGTTTCCATATTGATATATAACTTCTGATATTTTGTTTTATTTACGGAAACTTTGACTTGTACGGGATCATTGACTCTTAGCGTACCATTCACACTAAATAATGTTGCGCTATTTACATTCTTTCTTGAAAACACATTTTTCCGCGGATATCGGTAAGGCTGCTAAATATTGTGCGATTAAAGTTCTTCAATGTGGTTTTATTATAAATTTGACGAAACTATATGATTATTCGTTCAATAAAACTAATTTTTTTAATAATATTTCCTTGTTTAAATAAATTTCACTATCACGAACACTGCATTAATGTTTCAATAATACGAATAAAAACATCAATTTCGCTTCAAAGCCGTAAAATTACGTTTGTCTATTAACTAAAGATGCTAATGATACATTAAATTTTTAAAAATTACCAAAAACCAACATGATGTGCACAGTATTTGCATTATTGCATTTTCGTGCCAGTCCAACATAAATAATGAGCAGTTCGCCTCTGATTCTCAAGAATTGACAGATTAGTGAGTCCAGATTCAAATGGCGTCGAATAGAATAAAGCAACAGACTATATAGTGTATAACGATTATCCTAGACAAATGATTGAGTCAGTTGTTAAAACGAGGAAATAAAAAGAAACACGCGTATTTAGGACCATAAAAGTATGCAATTCACCTAGACATCCAATTTAAAGCGGGCGTCGTTTCCCGAAGACAATATGTGTAACTTAAACCGATAATAAAATGAAAATTTGACGCCTGTTTCCCATCAGATGTTCAATATACGGCTTCAATAGTAACCTCGCATATTTTTTTTATATACGTAACACTAAATATAATTACCAAATGCAGTAACAGAAACAGGTTAACCTCATAAAAACTGTGTGGCTAAAAAAAGTTTCAACTTAAATTTGTGAGCAGAAAAAGCAACATTTGAGCACTGAAAGTGAACTGGAGGTGAAGCACGCATCTTATTGTCTGTTCTCTTATTTCAAACTTTTTCCTTTTTTAAATTTTCCGCTTTGTTTTCTTTTCTATATATATATATATATATATATATATTTTTTATTAAAAACATATTTATGTTCATTTTTTAGATTCACGTGAAGAAATTGAGAAATAAACGGTTCTTGTCTTTTTATTCTTGCATTTGGAACTGGTACAATACATCGGATGTAGCGCAATTTAAATTGTTTTACGTGGATTCCACGTTATTGTTGTTTGTTCTCTTCTTACAGGAACTTTGTCAAATTAATTGTGCTAAGCCAGCAGAAGAACAGGTTGTCTACAATCATTCTGAATAGCTCGCCGTTTTCTATTATGGATACTAATCCATTTATTCATTTTTTGTATTTAAACAATTAGAAGTGTCGCTTTGCTCCTTCCTATGATAATACCATTCGTTTGGCGAAAATATTCTCCTTCAAAATAAAACTGCAAATTTCGTGTCCATAGGGGTATAGGTACTTCTTGGACACTAATACCACCATGAAATTTTGGGCCATATTACTCAACAGCTCGCAGACGATTACCGCAGTTACTTCTGGCGTAACATTTGAAAAAAATTATGATGCCACATAAAGGTAGGCCATTAATTTCCCGATAAAGCTCTTCTCAATGGCAGAATTTGATTTCATAGCAAATCTTAGGGCTCCTTTTTCATTCGGATTATCATTAATATATGCAATTGTGTATTAGGTGTTACGCACCTAATAACAGATTAATTTAAAGATAACCAGATAAAGTCCAGTGTGTATAGATTTGCTGGAGTAACAGGTGTTCTGAAATATTTGTAATTCTAAATTTTATTGAACTTTAGCAAACATTGTATTTGTACCACGTACCGACTCTACTGTAGGTTTACACATTCATCTAGAAGATTGTACCGTCCTATTATCCTACGTTCCTCACCCAAATATAAAGCGGTTAAAGGGCGTTATACCGGCTCCTACTGATGAGTCGCTAGTAAGCACGAAACAACTGTGCATGAAATTATACTTTATGTACATGCTCTATTTGGTTTATCCTTCTGGTCACAACTGAACTAATTTGGTACTAGGTTCGCAACACCTAATACATACTTGCATATATATTAGTTCTTCGCAAAAAACAGTATTTAACACGATGGAATTGTTGATATCTATGTGATTATCTGTCTTGGCCTAGGTTATTTTTTGAGTCGGACGAATTTTGATACGATTCGTTAGTTATTTGCATCTTTGTATTTTGTTGAATTTTGAGTCATCGGGCAATATGGGAGTAAAATTTGTGCACGTCCTTGATAAAAGATTTTTTTAGCCTCATATTTTGTCGTTTTTTTCCTCTTAAATTACGGAAATATTTATTCGCTCAACTTTGTGTTTTGAATTGATTATGTGATTGTTTATAATCGACTTCTTCACCGTTAATAGCATTTACATGTATGATTTGGCCTCAAGTATTCATCGATACAACTGATCAATTGTGTTTTTCTCTAGACATTCTATCACAGTTTACACTACTTTTTAAACTTCAATGCGATATTTGAATTAAGTGATAGTGCTAGCTTATCCGTAACGTCTATTCTTATGACTCGCTTACATTACAAATAAAATGGCTGAATTTTTATTGAAAAGTATTAGTTAGTAATGACCTAAATAAGTTCCTTATAATTTTAGCCAGCATATTCTCTTTCATCCAGTAACCCAAAATAAACTTTTCTTTTCAAATTTTCTGCTGAAGAAAGATGACTTGGTCGCAGGTTAACACCATTAAAGAGTTCAAAGCACCGCTTCTTTTTAAAACGTTATTTCACATAAGATACCTCTTCCTCTAATTCAAGTTTAGAAATGATCCTTCTTATACGGTTGGCTGTATTATTCACTAAGTTCAGCTACTAAGAAACAGTGAAGCAAATTATCTCAAATTATGCTTCTGCAAATATACACACGCATAAACATGAAAACGTTATAAATCCCATGTCAATAATGCGTTTTAATGAATTATATTTAATATTTAACAAATTTTCCAATCATTTAATTTTATCACATTAATAAATGAAAATCCTGATAGAGACATTCTTAATTACATAATTTATGAAAATTAAATTAATAAAATCACGTGATTTCGTGTAAAATGATAAAAATAAATATCTTTTGAACAAAAATTGCTTTTCTCTTTCAAACTTTGGACAAAAAAATATCTATTTAGCCAGGAAACTGTTTTTTTTTAATTTTAATTTTAATAAAATAACACGGGTATTACTAGAACTTTTTAATATCGGTGATTTGTGTCTGTGTTAAATGTATCAAAAAGATATCCTCCAATTCGTGATTACAGTCATATGTGATTCAAAAGCATTAATTCCAGCAATGCAAAAGATGTTATCAGACGTAAATAAATAATGTTTCAAAAATATTGTTAATGAGCTGCATTGAAAGCTAAGAATTTTTTTCGATAATTTTGAAATAAGAATTCTTTAGTCGTGCAGGAAACTGAAAGAAATCTAGTTTCAGAGAATCAAAAACCCGGGCAACTATATTGACATTTATAACAAACAGAAGAAGCAATTATGTACTCAAAGAAATTAAATGAGAGTAAACAATTACCTGAACCATTAAACCTTCCCCAACAATCTGAATGAGTTCATTTTTAATTAAGTTAAAACAACAACGAAAACGGGGCACTTTCTTGTAGCAGCAAAAATTATCTTACTAAACGAGATATTACCGATATTCACGAATAAATAAACGCAATGTTTCTAGATGAGTACAGCAGACAAAAGCAAATACCATAGATAGTTATTGGTGATTAGCAATAAATTCTTCGTATTAACAAAAATCAACTGTTCACACCTAAGCACAATTATGGTCTTAAACAAATTGTAAAGTTCATTATTTAAATCAAGATTCCGATTTCAGTGTATATAACCAGCCGCACAACGTAGAAAAGTTACCATACTTCCTTCAATGATCATCATCAAAGCACAACAGGAAACTGACCAGTGAGAACCCAGCCTAAATTTATATACAAGGGAATAAACCCAAAATAAGCGGATCTTGTATCCAGTTTTTTTATATAAATTGTATTTGATTGAAATTTTTGGCTGACTGCTTTCTATGAAGTCAGAAATATGGCATTTATAAGCTTTTGCAACATGTATATTAATTAAAAAATATTTCGGTGAAAACAAACTGTGAAGTAGAATAGCGTTTAATTCATAAAAATTTGGCTAAAGCTGCATGAAGATTACGTTCGTGACTGCATAACAACATGACAACGGCATTTTAAGTCAATTAAATTATATTCCAGCTTACTAGTGTATCGAAACGCATATCTTATTTGTTATACGAAAATTTTTATTGCGTTTCGATTGCTAGTCAGTTTGCCGTCGTTCTCTGATGATGATCATGGAAGATCGAAATGCGTCAGTACGTGTGACTGAAGGCAGTATTCCTATGTTGTGCTACTGATTAAATAAAATGGGAATGGTGTTCATCCATACTGCGCAACCTTGATTCAAAAAATATTGTATCATCACACTCGCAAACAATTATTGCATAATTGTTCAAATGAAGAAGTTTATTTAGCTTATTAATGACACTCGAGAAATTTTAAGACATCTTACTCTTATAAAGTGCTGATTACAGCTTTTCAAGGCCGGAAATAAAAGATGAGCGATCAAAATATTTATAAATGTTAGCCTAAACATTCTTCACAGCATCTTCTGCTCGAAAAGATAAATTGGACACCGCGAGTTTTTATTATTTTGAAGGCTTTATGTCGAGTTTCTATTCTGATTCTGATTATATGCACCGCATCGGTGCAGTAAATATTCAAATCTTTTACCCATTCTACAAGGCCACTCTATTATCTTTCCATAGAGGAGCAAATGAATTTTTTTCGCTAAACATTTAATTATATTTTTAATGTCCCAATTACATTACTACAGTTCAAATTACATGTCTACGAAATTTGATTTGTCAGTGTATTGATAGAAAGTGATCTAAATTGACTTAATTATTTTCCACTCAATGGAGTGAAAAATACAAAAACGTAAGTAAAAAATTAGCATTTTTACAAATAGTCGGAGAAAACCTATTTTGAATTCTTCAACGTTTACTTATTAAGCGTTGTTTCTGCTAATGTAAATTTGTATAATTAGGGTATTTGCGTAGGTTTCTGTTGGAATTTAAACTGTGTAATTATCATAAACACCTTATGTAAGTGCGAAGGTTTAACCAATCTCTGCTTTGATCTACTGTGTTTTCATTTCTTTTTTGTTGACTGAAATTATCACGTGACGTCCTAAAGCATACTAGGTCACCAGGTGTCTTGGAACTACTAGATAATCGATAATCATTTGCTTAACCGTTTTCTAATCTGCTTGTCCATTTATGACATATTTTTAAGCAGTTATAGACATTTGATTGCAAATTAATCCATATTAAATCTATCTTTGAGCAAAGTTTCAATAATCTCATGACAGTTATCATTTAAAATTTGATGTGAAATCACATTTTTCTATTAAAAATTAAATAAACACCGTTTGCATTTCTCTGAAGTTCGCTTTGATTTTCTCCGTATACACGCTTCAATTTCAATCCAGCATTCGTTAAAACTTCAGCTCATATCAACAATTTTTTTCCTTATATCCTTGGTCATATCCTACTCTTTAATGTGGTTCGTAATTGATGTTCCTCCTTTACTCGTTATCAACTATATTCCTTCTTCTAATTTGCATTAATTCTATTAGATATATGCCTTTACTAACAATCTTATTAATAAGAAGTTAAAGCCGTGCACATCGTGATTTATATGTACTTTTCCATTTGAAGAATGACTCCGCGTTGCAAATTATGCGAATGCAAGTGAACGTCTTGCTCATACATAGTCATACATTCTTGATGTTAACATTAAGTGTATTGCACCTACTCAGCATTACTTATCTGACTACTAAGCGCTATTGATCTTTATTGTTATCGCCATTAATATCGTTAGTAATTCATGCCCTGAGAGAAAACATGATTGACATTTCGATTCAGAGATGCGATTCCTCCTGGTCCGGGATACAATGAAGCTAATTAAGTAAATAAATATTTGATTCTTTTTCAGTGAACGGAATTGCAGTAAATCTAAAAAGCCTATTGGCATCAAATATAATTTTTATTGCGTTGTTATAAGCTAAGCTTCATTATTTTTTTATATTTCAATTTCTACTCTCAACGAAGCTTTAAATGATCGACCTCACGTTTATTGTCCTCATTTTCGGACACGGATGATATGCGCAGCTTCTCCTTATTAAGCCAACGCGGAAGACCAAATAATTTCAAAGAACGTAAACTTAAATTTAGCCATCACTTATTATAATAAATGTAAAATATGCCTCCAAATTTTTTAAACATGTGAAAAATAATATATATATATATATATATATATATATATATATATATGCATATATACCAATATGTGACTAAATAAACTTATATTGAATTCGCGCTGGTATATCAAGATTAATGAGTCAACACAGTCATAAATTCAACTGGACCATCTGTAGTGGCTCCATACCTGTGAACCCCATCGATGTCAGATCATGATCAATCTTTAATTTTATAATAGAATCTGACAAGCTTAAACTTTCATTCACATCTGTTAAATTCGTACCTGCCATATCTTGAGCTAATTTGCTAGTGTCCTCATACTTATGATTAGCTTTCATGTCGATCGTACTTAATTATTTATTTGATACCTAATGTTACCAAACGGAATTTGAAACCTTTCACGTTACAAAACACCCGAACAAATAATTTGGAAAGAAATAGACGTGAAAACCAAAATTATTAAATTACAGGTATCAGAATGTCCCCAATATGTAAGATGAAGAATATAAAACAGTTCTAGCAGGAATATATTGTGGAGATCAAGTAAACGTAAAATGGAGGAAATGAGATAAATGCAGCACGCCGAGTATATTTCAACCAAACACGTACAGATAACCAAAACTGAAATTGCGCACAATTCAAAGTATATATACGGCCAAGTATTTAAACAAAGAACGTTCTAGAAAAATAAAGGAATAATTTCTTTTTAAATAAGATTCGTTTCAATCAGCCATGGTGGCTTAAATATAACAGCTATTGTTACTTTAATTTTGTCGGAGAAAATATCTTCCTCCACATACACCACCTTCTCAAAAAAACGGCTAATAGTAGACGTAATCCTCATTCTTTGGCTGACGTTGTATTCTTCCAGAACGAGTTATGTATAATAGCGCCCCTGAAGTCGGCATTGCGCCCAGTACAGTTGTCACTGGTTTTTCTACTTCGCCTAGTATTGGCAGAACGTTTCCATGCTGTAACTCGGTAGAATAAAATTTTGATATGTTTGACAACGCGTCTTCTGAGTTTTGCTGCTTTTTGTCATGTGCCTACGTGATGGGATTGCACACATTAGAATCGTCCATGGAACGATGGTCATTCAACTCATCTTATAATTCAATCCTATCGTCTAACCAGATAAACTGGGCAATGCAACGATCCAACGTAACACAATCCTCAATGCCATTTACCTCTATGATGTCATTTTTGTCAGTCATTCTCTTGACTTATGTGGTCCTCTGTAAAATGGTGTCAGGCCATTCTTCCTATTTGCATTAGTTACATACACATGCGAAACTGATCTTAGATCAGACGACACATAGCATTTGGTTTTTGCTTTTCCAGTCTTGGTCGGAGCCAAACGACACATCTTATCTCTAATTGTTCCTAAAAATCAATCTTCATAACTAGAAGCCCAATTAAGACTGCTTGGAGTTTCTATTAGTAGATCTCCAGGCAACCTTAATGATTCTCCATAAACTATTGAACTACCTAACTATGCCCTATATCTGTTGCGCATGGCAAGTAGTACTATAAGAAGATCGTGTATCCAGCTTGTTCCACTAGTACACCATAACGTAGCTTTCAGTTAACGATGCGGCCTTTCTACCATCACAGTTAATGGTGGGTTGTATGCGCTAGTATGCAATAAAGCTCTTCCCATGATATTGAGAGATCTTACGAAAAGCTCTGGCATAAATTGACTACCGCAATCACCAGTGACCGTATCTGGAACACCATAACGCGATATCCAATTATGTAGGAACGCGAACAAGACTTCTTGCGTTGTCATATCTTTTAAAATTGCTACTTCGAATTGGCGACGAAATCGATCTACCATAGTTAGCAAATGTTAATGGCCATTGACCTCAGGCGTTTCGACAATGTCTAAATGTACGTGTCTGAACCGTCCAATTGGTATCCCAATATTCTGTATCTCCGTTCTGGTATGTCTCCACACCTTACACGTTTGACACTTGGCACAAGCTTTTACCCATACTCGTATGTCTTTAGAGATGTGCGGTCATACGTATCTGTCGTTAACTAATCGAATGGTGGCTTTTATGGATGGATGTCCCATGTTATGTAATACTTGGATAATTTTGGCCCGTAACTCCAACGGCCCAAATGGTCGTGGTTGACTTTTGGACGTTTCGCATAACAACCACTTGCCACTTAGGAGCTTGCATACATATCCTGGTCTTTTGGACAAGACTAACGTAAAGGGATCCAATCCTTACGCTACCTCGATTTGACTTACTAAATAATTTGTAGAATTATCTAGATTCTTCAATGGACCTTAAAATATCAGCTCGACATCGGCTTCATGTGGTCTGCTAAGTGCATCGGCTACCACATTCTCTTTACCAGCAATATGAGACACAGTGAAATCGAACTCTGATAACCGGGTTATTTAGGAATTTAGTCTACGAGAGTAATTAAGCCTCGCTGTTTTACCAAGTATTCTGATCAATGGCTTATGATCGGTCAATAACTTAAATTTATGACCGTCTAAGTAATGCTCAAAATGTAGCACTGCGGCATACACTGCTTGAAGTCCTTTACCAAACGTATCATAATCTTTCTCTCGATCATTAAGCTTACGGCTATAAAACCCAATCGATCTTACTATGTCCTGATCTCTTTGCTGTAGCACTGTCCCTATTGCAACATCTGAGGCATCTTTGATTAGCTCGAATGGTTTCTCCCAATCTACAGGTGCTAGTGTGGTTATGTCACTTAGCATTTCCTTGGCCTTCTGGAATTTTTCTCGGTCTCCTGGGCTCAAGATTATAGGCCAAGACTTCTTGATCGTTCTCTTTTGACGAATGAGATGGCGTGTCAACGATCCTAGAATTCCGGCTAGATCTGGAATGAATCGACGGTAATAGCTGATCATTCCCAAGAACCTTCGCAAGTGGCGCACGGTTCGGGACTCCGTTACGTCCCTAATAGCTTGAATTTTATCTTCCAAAGGTTTAATTCCGTCTTTGGAAAGTATTTTACCAAGATACTTAACTGAAGAGCATCCGATGCTACTCTTATTAGGTTTACCATTAATCCATATTTTTCCAGCCTGGTCAAAACCGTTTTCAAATGCTTACGATGTTCACAACGTGAATGACTGAAAATTACAATGTCGTCTATGTACACCCTCGCAAATGGACAATTCTGAACGATTTCTTCAGCCAAACGCTGGAATGTCTGACTAGCATTTTTCAAACCAAAAGGCATTCGAAGAAATTCATGCGATCCCCCTCCTGGAAATCTGACTGTGGTGAGTGGTATCGAACTTTTCTCCATCGGTTTCTGATAGTACGCTTTCTGGAGATATAAAGTTGAATAAATCTCATATCCCATTATGTCTCGGAGCAGAGTACTCTGGCTAGGGAGAGGATAAGAATCAACCTTCGTCACTGTGTTTATTAGACGATAATTTCCAAACACCCCCGATTTCCCGGTTCAGGTTTGGGAACTACCATTATTGGGGAAGCAAAATTGGAATTTGACCTTCTAAAAATCTCCGCTTTGTGCAATTGGTGAAATTCGGACACAGCAACTTGTTGCTTGTGTTGTGCCAATGGTTGAGCCTTTGGTGAACAAGGCAACGGAGTAACCAATTCTATTTGTTGTTCTACTCTTGTCTTCAATCCTGTCCTTTTGGCACTGAAAGTCTGAAACACTGCTAGGTGCTTCTCGATGATATCGGCAAACTCATGTGCGAACGTTAGACGGGGTAAAAGAGCTGTTCTAACTGCCGATGTGTTAGACTCAGTAAGTGTAAACACCCCTACGCCTTCTGCGACAGTCCAAGCTTTGGGATCTAATGTCAGTGTGAAATTTGTCAAGAAATCCATCCCAATAATATGGTCCTTGACATCGGCTACGAGAAAATTCCATGTAAAAGAAGATTTCTGGCCTAATGTCACCGACATTTCTTTCATCCCTTTGACTCCTATCGGACTACCGTTAGCGGCCCATAGTTGATAATCAAATTTGGGACAATCTGCTTCCACCACGTCTGACTTAACTATGCTTAATTCAGCTCCCGTATCGATGAGAAATTCGAGTCCAGTTAATTCATCTTTAATAATGAATGTGTTGCTGGATAATCCGGCAGTGTTTTACAGATCTCCGCTTAAGAAGAATCTCACTCTCTTGACTTCTGTATCGATGCTATTTGGTCTTGTCGCATCTTTAACTTTGCCTTTAGTATGCCTTTTAAAGGCATGTCTGGGAGCCTTTGCAATGGCACCCCCCTACGGCTCCTACTAGCTGGGGTTTTATCCTTTTCCCGGTGATGGATTTCTCTCTACCGGTTTAGCGCTTCCTTTCCATCTGGGTCCACCTAACCGCGAGTATATGCAATACTCACATTGGCACTTTGCACTTTGTCCGTATTCGCAATGTGCCTTACATCATCCGCGTGGCCCATCGAAGTGTTGACGCGAGTGACTTCCTCGGCGTCTAGTATATCTTTCCTGACTCTGAATTTGTATCGTCAGGTTGGTTTCGGTATCTGCCCTGACTGGCTGCACCATGACAGAATCTGCCGTTACAGCATGTACTTGTGGTTCCTGCTGTTTATACACTCCGTCTAGCCCTCTGAGTTTAGTTGGTCAATCAATACTCATTGTATCAAATACTTCTAATGTGGTTCTAAGCCTGGATGGTAGCTCATCTGTAAAATAGAAATTACTACATCTCTGGATATATTCAACCTGGAAGCTTTAGTACAAAGGTGTTCATAAATCTCTGATGGCAGTTGATGCCCTATCGTTTCTACGCGTAATAATTCAAACATTTGTGCCGATTTTCCAAGCTGATATCTCCGTTGTATTTCGGCCATTAATAGCTCAAATGCATTGTACCGTTTTTCGTCCACAGCTCTGTCTCTGAAATTTTCCAAGGCGTTTCGGAATTTCTCAAGCAATGCCATCCATGCCGCAACAAATTTCTCCATAGGGTTTACGATATTATAAGCGCTAAATATCATTTGGGCATCCCCGATCCAACTTGAATGTTTTTCAGATTTATATAGCGGTAGACTGAATATTCTTAGACTGGCGCGGTCTCCAAATTTTGTAGAGGCTTCATACCTATTGTTATTTGAGAACCCCATCGATGCCAGATCGTGATCAGTCTTTAATTGTATAATAGAATCTGACAAGCTTAAACTCTCATTCCCATCTGTTAAATTCGTACCTGCCATAACTTGAGCTAATTTGCTAGTGTCCTCAAACTTATTATTAGCTTCCATGTCGATCGTACTTAATTATTAATTTGATACTTAATGTTAGGCAATCAGATTTAGAGCCTTTCGTTACAAAACACCCAGACAAATAATCTGGAAAGAAATAGACATTAAAAACAAATTATTAAATTACCTGTTCCAGAACGTCCTCAATATGTACGATAAAACATATAAGACAGTGTTAGCAGGAATATATTGTGGAAATCGAGGAAATGAAATAAATGCAGCTCGCCGAGGATATTACCACCAGGCATATAGAGATAACCGAAATTAAAGTATCGCACAATTCAAAGTATATATACTGTCTAGTATTTAAACAAAGAAAGTCCTTGAAAAATAAACAAATAATTTCTTTTTCAATAAAATTCGTTTCCATCAGCCAAGGTGGTTTAAATTTAACAATTATTGTCACTTTAATTTTGTCGGAGGAAATATCTTCCTCCACATATCTTGATTAGAAGATTCAGTTTAGACAAATAGTTAACGCTAAGATTGTATGGTGAAGTCTTATCCTATTCGGTACATATATATATATATATATATATATATATATATAAAGCATCTCCATAATGTACCAATTAGTGTATGTTCAAATATATAACAACATCTTATACAAGGACACCGCAATTTTAATCTTTATTTATTTGATTTTTCATGACTGTTAATATCCAAATTCTTTTTTGAACTCATATTAGCTATATATTATAATCATCAAATTGTACAATAATGTTACACAAAAGAAAATTTAATAACAACATTTAAATTAAATGAGGAACTAGTTTGGTGTTCATTGATTGTTAATATATGAAAACTAACTGGAGTTCACTATTTTTGGATACAAAATATTGGCAGAAAGTAATCATGGAGGACAAGTATATTGGAATAAAAAGGCACATCGAACTATGGCACTTGAAAATGGTGAACCAAAGGAAATTTCGTGGCCTAGTTTTGATGATACACGTCGTTCCTAAATTTGTGATATTTGGTATTGTCAGGGTCTTAAGGTAATCTTTTAGCTTTTCCTGCTTTATCTGTAATGATGCATAGTAAACGTTTTCATTACTACAGCCATTGCATTTCTATCAATACAATTGAATAACTAATTAAAGTGAATATATTTTAAATTCTTCAAAGTTCTACTTTATCACATTTCGAATCAGTTATCTTTATTATTTTCACTTAGAATTAGAAATGCCTATTTTCATATAATATATATTGATCGAGTAAATATCAATGAGAACACCAGAATAAACGATGTTCCAATGCACATCCCTTTCCTATATGACGCCTCAGAAAAGTAATTCCTTTTTATCATTGTGTGAGGTAAAGACGACTTCGGAAGTACAAAGTCGAAACATATTGTACGCATCTACTATGCCATGAGTCAACCCAGAAACCATGAAAGGCAAACATTGATGCATAATATTCACTACCGTAACAGACAATATATTTTCCTACTGGAACGCATTCTAACTGGACATAATAAAATTTACTAAAGGTAAAATATGCAAATAACTTACATATTTGTAACGTTTCTTTAAACCAAGTTTGCGACTATGAAGTAAACACCAATCTCATTGTATTTACCCATTCGTCGAACAACATAACAAAACAACCACCAGCCGAAACGCACTTACGCGTTTCGAATTTCCATGGACGCGATCAGAGTACGACAGCAAACTGAATATCGTGGATCAAACCGCATTGAATATATATGGAAATCAAATTTAGATATGCGGCCCTCACCTCTAGCAGTCTTGCACACATTGAATTTGACTGGAAATGTCGGCTGTACAATTTCTATGCAGACACGTACATTAACTATTGAAGCTTTCGCCACATATACATATATAGTCAATACAATTTAACAATAATTGATTGCGCGGGTGCTGGCAACTATTCTTCAAATCGAGTTTGCCACATTGAAGTAAACACCAATCCCATTGTATTTAACCAGTCGTCGAACAACATAAAAAAACTACCGCCAGCTGAAATGCACTTACACGTTTTGACCTTCCAAGATCATCATCATAGTATGACGGCAGATTTAAATTTCATATCCATTCATATTCAATTTGGTTTGATCCTCAATAATAAGTTTGCCGTCGTACTCTTATGATTATCAGGGGAGGTCGAAACGCGTCAGTGCTTTGCGGCTGGCGGTAGTTTTGTTAAGTTGTTCGACGACTGGTTTCATACAACGGAATTGGTGATTACGTCAAGTTCGCAAACTTGATTTAGAGAATTGTTAACACCACTCGCGCAAACAGTTATTATTAAATTGTTTTGCCTATGTATGTATATTTGGCGAAAGCTGCAAATAATTAATGTTCGTGACTGCATAGAATTTGTGCAGCCGACATTTCCAGTCAAGTTCAAGGTATGCGAGACTGCTAGAGATGAGAGCCGAATATCTTACTTTGATTTCCATATATTTTCAATGCGGTTTTATCCTCAATAATGAGTTTGCCGTCGTACCCTGATGATGATCATGGAAATTTGAAACGCGTAAGTGCGTTGCGGCTGGCGGTAGTTTTGTTATGTTGTTCAACGACTGGTTAAATACAATGGGATTTGTGTTTACTTAAAGGACCCAAACTTGATTTAAAGAATTGTTACCACCACCCGTGCAATGAATTATGGTTAAATTGTATTGCCTATATATGTTTATGTGGCGCAAGCTGCAAACAGTTAATGTTCGTCACTGCATAGAAGGTGTGCAGCCGACATTCCAATTCAGGTTAAATTTATGCGAGACTCATAGTTGTGAGGCCGCATATTTTCATTTAATTTCCAAAGATAAACAATGCGGTTTGATCCTCGATAGCTAGTTTGCCGTTGTACTACGATGATGATCATGGAAGGTCGGAACGCGTAATTGCGTTGCGGCTGGCGGTAGTTTTGTTATGTTGTTCGACGACTGGTTAAATACAATGGGAATTGTGTTTACTTCAAGCACCAAAACTTAATTTAAAGAATCGTTACCAGCGCCCGTGCAATTAATTATTGTTAAATTATATTGCCTATATATGTTTATGTGGCGGAAGCTGCAAACAGTTAATGTTCGTCACTGCATAGAAAGTGTGCAGCCGACATTCCAATTCAGGTTAAATATAGGCGAGACTGCTAAATTTGAGGACCGCATATACTGATTTAATTTCCATATATATTCAATGCGGTTTGATCCTCGATAGCCAGTTTGCCGTCGTACTCCGATGATGATCATGGAAGATCAAAACGCGTAAGTGCTTTGCGGCTGGCGGTAGTTTTGTTATGTTGTTCGACGTCTGGTTAAATACAATGGGATTGGTGTTTACTTCTAGATCGCAAACTTGATTTAAAGAATTGTAACCACCATCCGAACAATCAAATATTGTTAATTGTATTGTCTATATTTGTCACATTACTTTAACACTTCATAATTTCATATGAATACAATGTAATACCTTAATTTAAGTTAGTAAAAATGAGTTTTTTGCATAAGTAGGTATAATATTTGAGTTAAATTTTATATCGAATTCTGTTAAATTATACTTCTAAAATTATAGGTGTTCATTAATGTATGATTTAAAAAATAATTATTCCAAGTACTTTTCCCTGTGTAAAAAGAAAAAGAAATTTGTTTTAGATGAAATAACCTTTTTTTATCCTACTCTTCTGAAATATCTAAGAATGAACATCTTTTTAAATAAGAATTAAAACGAAAAACAATAAGAAATAGTATACATGGATAGTATGTTTAATAAAGGAACAACTGATAAATTGAGTGCATCACCTCCATTACAAGCTCTATGTTTGTACATGCTTCTTCTACCTGCATAAATCCAGCCGCAATTTGTTTATCCATAAAGCCTAACATGTGGTTAACTACCTTCTGTTATTGCATCGTGTAATTATCGTAAATGCCACGTCTGGAGAACATACGTGTGAGGTTCCAACGATGTGTTGCGCAATTGCAGACGTGTATTCACTTTTTGTTTTAAAACAGACTATAATTTGCAATTTTCTCTCATTCGAGTAACCCAACATCTTGTCTATCGCCCTATGTAAGTGATCGAAAACTTGCGCATGTATATTCGTATATAATATATAATGTAGATAATATCTCTTCGATTGTGGTTAAGAGAAGTGTGCTAACTTAAATAACAGTCGAAGTTTAGCTACACTAAATGTTTGTGTTAATGCCGTTCAACTTTCTTTTGTACATGTCGGGAAACATCATCCCCCTTAAACGGGGTGTTCTGGTAGACTGCATTCTAATATGGTCCCAAATACGTCTGTTCTGTTGACTGCCCCTGCTAATAATTGACTGAGTTAACTGTCTATGTCAGCCATTAGACATTAAATTGTTTATTGCCTTAGCATGTTCGTCGTCTTTTGAATCTGGACTATACAACCTGTCAATTCTTGAAAAAAAGCCACGAACTGAGAAAGATAATATTGAAACGACACAAAACAGCTGTAATGTAAATACTGTGCACACCAGGATGGTTTATTTTAAATTGTTCTATTTAATTTACCTTTAGTATGTAAGAAAGTCATACAAACATCCTTCTCATGCTCTCACATAAAATCGATATTTTTATGCACTTTGTTGAAACTTTGAAACACATTTCGTGATTGCGCCCTGTTCTTATGGAAAAGACAAAATATCATTCATGCAACGTAAGAATTGAGCACGTTTACTTATTTCAAAAATAAAAGCCAACACTAGAGATAGGGTTCTCCGCATTTCCACAACATCAGTTTGCTTATAGATGCATCAAATTCGTACATAATAAGATGGGCTTGCGTAGAGTGGGACTTGGCACCGGAGATGGTAATATCATGTTCTACCGCTTGGACTACAATATAAATAGTTATATCAATTAGAACATTTGCTTTAAATCAAGTTTGCGAGCTTGAAGTAAACACCAACCCCATTGTATTCAACCAGCCTACAAACAATGTATGCAAGACTGCTAGAGTTGAGAGCCGCATATCTAAATTTGATTTCCATATATATTCAATGCGGTTTGATCCTCAATAGTCAGTTTGCCGTCGTACTCTGTTGATGATCATGGAAAGTCGAAACGCGTCAGTGCGTTGCAGCTGGCGGTAGTTCTTTTATGTTGTTCGTAGTCTGGTTAAATACAATGGGGTTGGTGTTTACTTCAAGCTCGCAAACTTGATTTAAAATATTGTTACCACCACCCGCGCAATCAATTATTGTTAAATTGTATTGTCTATATATGTATATGTGGCGAAAGCTGCAAACAGTTAATGTTCGTGACTGCATAGAAATTGTGCAGCCGACATTTCCAGTCAAGTTCAATGTATGCGAGACTGCTAGAGGTGAGAGCCGCATATCTAAATTTGATTTCCATATATATTCAATGCGGTTTGATCCTCGATAGTCAGTTTGCCGTCGTACTCTGATGATGATCATGGAAGGTCGAAACGCGTCAGTGCGTTGCAGCTGGCGGTAGTTTTGTTATGTTGTTCGTAGGCTGGTTAAATACAATGGGGTTGGTGTTTACTTCAAGCTCGCAAACTTGATTTAAAGCATTGCTACCACAACCCGCGCAATCAATTATTGTTAAATTAGAACATTTGCAAGCAAAGGTGTACCTTCAAAAGGCACCATAATGCTGATTTTAATATATAAATATAAGTTTGGATTTCAGGTGGTGTCTCCATTGATTTTTTTAAAACAATTTACTCCAGCGTGAATATATCTGTGCACTACCGAATGTGATTTCCTTTTAATTTTATCTCTATTTGGATCTTTGTGTGTTATTCTTTAATTTCTTGTGCCTTCTCATACTTACATATTATACTTCGTTCGGTTAATTTTGGCCATGGTATTCTACTAGTAAAACATTTTTCATATGGTTTTTAGTGCTGGTTTTCTATTTTTATTGTTTTTGTGAATGGTGTTTTTTTCCGAAACTTTTGCGTTTCGGTCGCAACTTCTTTTAAATTTTTGTCTACTGCAAGCATATTATCCTATTCTTCTTTTCTTATTTGTTGATGTGTGAAAAAATGTCTTGGCGATATTAATATCGCTTTGTTTTATATTTTATTTGTTATTGTGAATTTTTTATTGCATTACGTGCACATTTTATTTACAAACATGCTCATCACTAAAACAAAAATTGGACGTGAAATATGCGTTTCCTATTAATCTATTACTCAAAAAATGGAGCCGGCAACGATTTGCGAGTCCACTTTCTTTATTTTTAAGTAAAGCAGGACAATATTTAAATTCACTTAAGACTGCTGAAGTGTATTAAAACAACACACACAGCAAAATCACAAAATCCAACAACAGTCCAAGCAAGTCCAAACACATATATTGCTTGTGGTGGAGAACTAAAATATATGCAATTGAGTATTAGGCGTAGCGCATATAGTAACAGATTTGTTCGAAAATTACCAGAAGGGTCAACAAAGGGCAGCATGAACGAAAATTATAATCTCTTGCGCATTCGTGGGAAAATTGGATGGTACAATCTCTTATACTAATGTATAAAGCTAACTTCATATAAAGTCTTCGACGATGCGACTTCAAAGTCAGTAAATGATACCTCAACTATGGCTATTGTTTCAATATCCGATAATAACATTAAGGAACCGAAAGTATACATGGTAATAAAACTATGGTTTCCGATTCGGTACATGGTACAAACACGATGGATTTCAATTTATGCTATAATTGACCTAAATTGAGAACTACAATTATTTCTGAACACCTGTTACTCAATCAAATACGAACACTCTGGTTTTGATCGATACCAGGTATCAAATTTCGCGGTAATAATGACATCATACAATTAATTATAAATCAGTTGGATACTATATTTGCTAGAGAACTAATATATATGCAATTGTGTATTAGGTGTTGCGCATCTAGTAACAAATTAATTTAAATATGACTAGATGGATAACCCAAAGGCAGCATGAAATAAAAGTTTAATCTCATTCAAATTCGTTTCGTGCTTGTTGGCGACTCATCAGTAGGAGCGGGTAATACGCTCTGAACTCACTATATATTTTGTATGGAATATGGCAAACTAGGGCGGTACCACCTTATATACGAATGTATAAACCTGCAGTAGTGGAAATACCTTCCGATAAAGTCTTCGAAAATATATATACCGAGGCTCTAGAGGATGCAAACACGATTGCATCCAATGTATTCTAAAGTTTACCAAATTTGAGTTTTACAAATGTTTCTGAACACCTGGTACTCCAGGTAATCCATGCATTCTTGTCGAAAAACTCTCTGGATCAGACTCAATAATCATTGGCAGAAAATGAAGGATAAAAAACATCTGCACATACGGTATTACGATCATTGTGAACAGCAAAATAAATTTCCAAACTATTTGAGCATTCATATAAGCACCTGACCCATTAATTACCTACATATGTCAGTATAAACTAAGAATTGTATAATGTAGTGTACTGAATAATGAAGTGTAGTGAATTGCCTTTTCTACACTATAAAATTCTTAGTTTATATTGGCATATGTGAGTAATTATTGGGTCAGGTGCTTATATGAAGATCCCAACCTTGATTATAATAATTGTTATCACCGCCCACGCAAGAAATGCTCGTTTAATTATTTGAGCATTCAACAATGCAATCCACGCATCGTGCGCTGTGACCAAGGGGACAGAACAAAATTGATAAACAAGGCGAAACGAAAGACTACACTCTGGAAAAATAAATTCGCACACATAACAGTCATCAATGCGAACATTTTCTTAACTGTCAATACATCAGTAAAAGAATGATCAGATGTCAGACATCACTTTTCAATATAACGAAAATAAGCCGTACACGCAAACAGACAAAACTAGACACAAAAGCATATAAAATTACTAATCAGGCCAAAAAAGATATAGAAGTAGTATCGAGTCAGACAAATTGCCACCAACATAAGCAATTAAAAACCCAGGATGTATATAAATGAAAAATTGTAAATTTGTGTTTGGTTGTTCAAAATAATTGACCATTATTCACTTTGTTTTAAATTTTTTATTTCTTCTTATTAATATATATTTATATATATATATATATATATATATATATATATATATATATATATATATATCGTTACCAATTTCACCATTCTTTATACTATATACTATACTATATATATACTAACGAATCCAGAATAATGGCTGTAGATACTGGGAAAAATAAAATTTATTAATAAACGTTATTTCATGGAATAAGTTGTTTTGTTCTCATATATATATATATATATATATATATATATATATATATATATATATATATAAGGAGATACGCTTTACATTAATATCTATTTTTTTTAAATATTTTTCGTGTAAATTTAGTATGTTTATTCTGTGCATTTAATTTTTTTTTAAATTATACAATTAAATGGACAATAGTTTCAAAATATCGATCAGCAACCTTTCATTTAAGTACAGACACCACGCTACGCGTTGAAGTAATTGGCCAAAATAGATATTTATAAATTAAACGAGACATTGGTTGCGCAGTTTCGACCTTCCATGATCATCATCCAGTACGACAGCAAACTGCTATCGAGGATTCAAACCGCATTGAATATATATGGAAATCAGAATTTAGATAAGCGGCTCTCACCTCAAGCAGTCACCTTGCATTGAGACTTGACTGGAAATGTCAGCTGCACAATTTCTATGCAGTCACGAACATTAACTGTTTTTAGCTTTCGCCAAATATACATATATAGACAATATAATTTAACAATAATTGATTGCGCGGGTGGTGGTGGCAATGCTTTAAATCAAGTTTGCGAGCTTGAAGTAAACACCAACCCCATTGTATTTAACCAGTCTCGAACAAAAAACTTTCCAGTCAAGTTCAATGTATGCAAGACTGCTAGAGGTGAGAGCCGCATATCTAAATTTGATTTCCATATATATTCAATGCAGTTTGATCCTCGATAGTCAGTTTGCCGTCGTACTCTGATGATGATCATGGAAGGTCGAAACGCGTCAGTGCGTTGCAGCTGGCGGTAGTTTTGATACTTTGTTCGATGGCTGGTTAAATACAATGGGATTGGTGTTTACTTCAAGCACGCAAACTTGATTTAAAGAATTGTTACCACCACCCGTGCAGTCAATTATTGTTCAATTGTATCAGCTATTATATTGTAGTGATAACGATTAAATTATTCATTTAAAAACATTTCTTTTTATTGATTTAATCATTCAAATAGCTGAAATATGTGTAAATGTGTTTAAGTTCGGATGTACATTTATAAAATAAAACATTTATATTTTTGTAATACAACAAGGACAATTGTACACTGATTTATTTATGCTTTTCATGCTTGCAAACTTCACATGCGAAATAATCGTTACTTACCTGAAACTTCTGCATTGGATAAGCTATACCGCCTCTATTTGTCTCTATTTAAATGTGCTTTAAACTAACTTAAATTTGAATAATAAATTGTACCCCTGGTATTGTATTACAACCTGATTATAAGTGTATTTTTTCCAATATTGCTCAAAATATTCCGATTATGATATGTTATTGCACATATTGCGTATTCAGTTAGTGCTTTGTTGGTTATAAGAGTTTAGTAGATCTTGTAAGACTTGTTTAACTACAGACCTGTTCACTTGCGATATATCTACGTTCAGAATGCTTTAGGACATGTGTTATAAATGTAATAATAAATGTTCGCACCGAGAACATAAGTACCTTTTTCGGTTATAAATTTTTTTAGCTATAAACGACATTCTAATAGAAAATATCAATAAAACCAATTGTTCATGATAGCTAATTTATGAATACCATCGCTAAATGCTACTCGTTATAAATAGCTCTTTTACGACACGGAATTTGAGAATTTGCTGGAAAATTTTCACTCTTTTCTGTAGAGAATGTATCAATTAATATGTTTAAATGTCGTTATTTAGATCCGGGTAACAGATGAAACCCCCAGGCACATTATTGATCTATTACAAATTTATCTTTACAAATTAAGTTAATTTGGTAATACACAGCACGAAAATATATCACTTTAACAATTACTCGCCTTAACAACATAATTATTCACGACTTTAATTAGCTTACATTCTATCAATAATATACATTTTGATATTTAGTCGTTAACAATTTTTTGATAGACGTACCCTATAATAAATTGAGTAAATCGAGGATAGAGCTGTGAAGATCCCAGACAATCGATAAGGTACAAAAGCCTCTCTTGGGCTGACGAAAATATGGTAAATGACTTTTGGTTTAATTTAGAAAACAAAATTGAGTCTAAGATTGATGCTGAAAGTTTAAAAATACCTGTTTTACACGCACACATACTTTTTCTTGTCCAATCGTAGGTGTCATTTGCCATTATTCGCATCGCCGATAACTTTCTCATATTATACCACTAAATGAATTATTCTGAAAGATGTTTGTTATGATTTTTGGATTTGTTGTTCAGGTTTTTGACGATAAAACAAGCTATGAAATTTCTTGAATAAAATCTTTATATCTCAGTATATAATTTCGTATAATTTATTCATGCAATCCCTGTCGTTCAGACAAAACTTTTTGCATTCGTGTCTATAAAATATCTCCAGTTTATATTTTATTTACACTCGGATTGTTTGTCCAAAAATAAGGTTACAAAGAACTTGTGCTTTATGCTGGATGCTTTATTTTGAACGTAAATTTTATACCCAGGAAATAAGTGTAAGAATAATTCAAATTAGCGTTTTCGCAAAGAGATGAAATAATTTGGATAGCATGATATATTTTCACTCAATAATTCTTCCGTCTAAATAAAGTAGAATACTATTAAAACTGTGTATGAACTATCAATAACAGTTTTGCAGCTTAAATCATATTAAATATCACATTTAACATTCAATTTAATTTGGCATTTCCCCGATAGAAACGCGTGTTTATCAACTGACGTCTGTTTAAAGTATAGTATAAATTTCAAGTTCCAAGGGTTCAACTCGATGATTACTTTATTATGTATTTTTCACCTTCAACATGGTAATGTCCAATATTGTAAATTTATTTCTATAAATGCATAACTATTATAGCATAAGGTGGCAACCGAAGAAGGCGTACCTGGTTACAATTTAAATCCTGAATTTTGGACCAGCCGTCAATCATTCATTCGTCATCTGGATTTTGTACTTAAAGTCGTGCCTTCGACGACTCGTGATTTGAAGACGCAGATTTATCGCAAATTTTATTCGGTGTCCTTATGCCTTAGTAAGCATAAATCGCGAAAATTAGTTATTTAAATAATTTGTTTATGTCAAAGTAAAAATACCTTGAGTTACATTATACGAAATTCGATTATGCGTTTCACTATTAACAATAAATTCCCGAATGAATGATACATTATCTAGGACGGTATTTTTCGAATAATAAAAGCTTATCTTAAATTATTTAATGTATTGAACAAAGTATTTTATTCACATTTTCTAGACTCGAGATCTGTGATTGTAAAAAGGAATGCATCCTGAAATTATATAAATTAAGAAAATGAAAATTTTTATTTAATTTTAAAAATGCTGTTAAAATATAGTAAAAGTGTATCAAACTCAGAAATGTTGCAGATTAGTTTACATCATAATAAATGTGTTGTCATTTACAAAAAAAGCCATATCTAGAAATTGCTCTACCATTTACAATAAATAACAAGCGACCAGGAGTGGCATATATATATATATATATATATATATATATATATATATATATATATTTACCCTTTAGAATTCCCATTGCCTTCGAATATTACATAATATATTTCTTTTTAGGATGAAAATACACATTAATAACAATGTAGACAACGGCCATTTATTTCAAGAACTAATAAACTTCACTTTATGATTAATATGTGTGCATGCTTTGTGTTTCTGTATGTGTATTAGCGTTTACAGGTCTTTCTCTCTGTATTGCAAATCGATGTATGAGATCTCGTCACTCTTGTATTGTTGGGTTTAGTTTTAACCAACATTTCTCTTTGCTGGCTGTTACGTTTATGAACGTTAATTTCCCGATTGTTAACTTGCGTTTCGCCTTGTTGCGCAATTTTGTTTTTTTCCACTTGGTACCAGCGCCAGGTGTGTGGATTGGGGTGTTAAATGCTCATATCATATTAAAATTTCTGTTCTGTATTTATACTAGATTGTTAACTACGTTTTAATCGATTGATCATGAACCAATGAACCCAAAAACAATTTTTAAAATTCTTTACAGAAGTTATACACAAACACAATTGGTTGCGACATTATTTTATAGTTCCTTACGGATTAAAGGCTGATCGCGCTTTGTAATAACCTGTATTATGTACATTGATTAGAATTATAAACAGTATATTTCTTATTAGAACAAGTAAAATCATCAATAACAAAGTGGAAAATGGCCAACTATTTAGAGACTTCTAAACCTTACTTTAAAATCTGTCATTTATATACATCCTGGGTTTTCATTTGAATATATGTTTAGCAAATAGTCTGACATGATTTTACTTTCATTTTATGTATTGTAAAGTGATGCCTGAGATCTCGTCATTCTTGTATTGATGAATTGAGAATTAACCAGCTTTCGCATTGTTGGCTGTTACGTGTACGTAGGTTATATTCTCGATTGTTTCTATCGTTTTGCCTCGTTACTCAATTTTGTTCCGTCCTCTTGGAAACAGCGCAGGGTGTGCGGATTACCGTGTTGAATTCTCATATTGTTTGGAAATTTCTGTAGTTGTATTTGAAATTGTTTATTCTTTTTCTGTTTGTTGCCCATCCTATCGAATGCTTGTAACATCTGGTCGATTGGGTGTTTGGTCATGTATAGATGCTGGTGAATTTTTGTTTGGTTTTATGATCCGTGGTCAGTCAATTAAAACTGCTGGACGCTGATAAAATCATTCAATCACAAGGTCGCCGGCTTGCAAGATGGAACGACAGCGAATATAATGCTTTTACAACGGAGATAGAAACGCCGATGTCAGTAACAACTGACAAAGCAACTAACGAGCTCACTCGGGACTAGGACTTGTTCCCTACACAATGTAAATTTCCTTCAAATCCTGTTGTGCTTATTCACAATTATTCAAAAGCGATCTTGTCAAGAAATCAAAGAGAATTAATCTCCTTAGGGGCAAAATTCTGCATAATTAAATGAAATCAAATCGAACGCGACATCATTGACATCCAGGCTGGAACGTAATATTTCTTCAATGACGTATCAACAGACACAATTTCACAGGTATGGACAAAATGATCACAAAGTAGCATATAGACTGACTGCGAAAACTAAGCTCAGACAAATCTATGTGAGTTGCCACACCCGACAATGGATCAAGTGTTGTACTTGAAGCTGACACTTATATAGGGTCCATGAACGAAATTCAAACCAGCCAACAAACACAAAGATGATTCAACAAATATTGAATCAAGAATAAAAGATTAAAAACCGCCTAATCTATGATGTCTAATTCCGAAATTTGATCGAAACTCATAGAAGAAATCAAAAATAATAACTCGTCTGTACAAACACCACAAGAATGTACGGCAAACATAAAACTCATAAAGCCTAGTCGCAAGCAGGAGCTCCTTCGACGCGATTCCTTGCGTCAATGATCAAAGCAATGCAACTCAATCCAACTTAGTTTCTCTGCACATAACTTCAACGACTATGCAATGTCTTGAACACAAACGCCATCAAGGAGTATTACAATTTAGAAGATGAGCTGAATATGAAATCCATCCAACAGACTAAAATGATCACGTTTGACGTGTCATCTTTATTAATGCACATTTCGCTGGAAAATCCAACGACAATCTTTTGTGACATGATGAAAAATGGGGTTAAAGATTTTTCTATAGACACCAATGATATCAAGGACCTCATATTAGTATGTACAAAAAGCATGCAATTTACATTTGAACGGATATATATTACCGTCAGATCAATTTTGTAGCTATGGGAAGCTGCATTGCACCCCTCCTGGCAGATATACACATTCATCAGCTTGAACAAACGAACCCAGAAAGGCAATAATTTGCGGTCCTTAGACATTCAGCTTACGCGAGAAGAAAATGGTAATTTACACCTGGCCATACCTAGAAAATCCACTTTCACTGGGAAATACACTAACTTCAACAATATTTTGCCAAAATCTCACTAAATAAATTCAGCTAACAACCTGGTATATATACGGCGACAGCAATTTCAAAATAATATGAGCATTCAACACATCAACCCGTACACTCTGTGCTATTACCAATTGGACAGAACAAAATTGTGGAATAATGCGAAGCGAAAGTAAATAATCGGGAAATAACAATTCGTACACGTAGGAGCTAAGAATGCGAACAGTTGGTTAACACTTAATCCATCAATACAAGAATGAACAGATCCCAGACATTAGTTTTGCGATACAGCGAGAAAGAGCTTTAAGAGCAAACAGACACACACAAACACTAAGCAAACAAATTTAATAATCAGCTCAAACAAGAAATAAGAGTAAATCCATGTCACACTAGTTGACATCCATATAAAAAAATGAAAAACAAGGATGTATATAAATGAAAGATAGCAAAATCTTGAAATAGATGGTCATTATCCACTTTGTTAGTAATGTGTTTTTCTTTCTAATAAGAAATATCATTTGCAATATATATATATATATATATATCATAGGTTTTTATTTCATTTGGAGAGTGGCAAATAGTCTAATTTTCCACTCTGCTTCCATGTCCTATCTGGGTCGATTTGTAAGTGCATTTGCGTGTGTGTCTTTGTGCGAGTCTACAGGCGTGTAGGTGTCATTCTTATTTTATGCGGAGTCATGCTGGGGATCTGGTAATTCTCGTATTGATGCATTAAGTTCGGACCAAGTGCACGCTTGGTTCGCTTTTACTTGTAATACAGTTATCCTCTGAATGTCATCAATCGACTTGTTCCTTAATTTCACTGTTTATCGCTCATATGCTTGTGCAAATTTTAATACTGTTAGCGATATTAGTGATCCCGTTTGTGCAGCGGTTTTATTATTCAATTTGTTGTCAATCCGGTATAATTTTTGTTAAAGCTTGCCTAGTAGGTGATCGGGCATGCCTGGATGCTTGTAAATTGTTGTCAGGCTTATTTCGATACGTGGTTAGTCGACTAAAATATAACATTGGTAAAAATGTTGAATTTTTACACCGGGTGCTTTCTGCTTTATATAATGCGTTTATTATATAAATAAAAACATCCAGACTTTGCCTCGTGTAGATTTGGTTGAATGCCTCGTTTCATGTTTGCAATTTAGCGACTGAGTGGTGGAATAGTTTTCTCAGCACCTGCCACAACTACTGCACGACGGTTAAATCGAATCACGAAGACACTTTTCCCAGTGAAAATATTTAAAATCATATTTTCCAGCTTGAAGTAAACACCAATCCCATTTTATTTAACCAGTCGTCAAATAGCATAACAAAACTACCGCCAGTCGTAACGCACTGACGCTTTTCAATCTTCCATGATCATCATCGGAGTACGACAGCAAACTGATTAACGAGGATCAACCCGCATTGCATATATACGGAAAGCAAAATTAGATATGTGGCTCTCACTTCTAGTAGTCTTGCATACATTGTACGTGACTGTAACTATCGGCTGCAAAATTTCAATACAGTCACGAACATGAGCCGTTTTTAGCTTTCGCCAAACATTGAAGGTCGAAACGCGTCAGTGCGTTGCGACTGGCGGTAGTTTGTTATGTTGTTCGAGGACTGGTTAAATACAATGGGGATGGTGTTTACTTAAAGCTCGCAAACTTGATGTAATGAAGTATTACCTCCACCCGCGCAATCAATTATTGTTTAATTGTATTTTCCATAGATATGTGTGTGGCGAAATCTACAAACATCTAATGTTAGTGACTGCTTGGAAATTGTGCAGCCGACATTTCCAGTCACGTACAATTTATGAAAGCCTACTAGATGTGAGAGCCGCATATCTAAATTTGATTTCCATATGTACGCAATGCGGTTTGATCCTCGCTAGTCAGTTTACTGCAGTACTCTGATGATGATCATAAAACGTCGAAATGCGTCAGTACGTTGCGACTGGCGTTAGGTTTGTTATTTTGTTCGACGACTGGTTAAAAACAGTGGGATTGGTGTTTACCTCAAGCCCGCAAACTTGATTTAAAGAAATATTACCACCAACCGCGCAATCAATTATTGTTTAATTTGAAATCATAGTCAGCTCGCAATGAATCATGAGGTTGGATAGCAACGACGAATTGCACATTCTCGCTAAATCATTAGTTATCTAAAATTTCTCACATATGTGCCTTTTACATACATCGGACGTACAAAAAATAAGTGATCAACAGAATCCAGTAACATTTACCGCAGAATATGATTAAAAAAGACCCAGAATCCTCGAGAAATGCATAATTTTTTCATCAACTAACAAACAATTTTTGGCGCGCTATATATATAAGACAGTGGATAATGGCCATTTATGTCGAGACCACTAAACTTCATTTTACAATTTATCATTTATATACACTCTGGGTTTCTATTTGATTATGGGGGTGGCAACAAATCTGACTCGGTTTTAATTCTATTTCTTCTTTGGGCTAATTATTAGGTGTATATGCCTATATGTCTGTGTGTGTGCCTGTTTGTATGTAAAGGTATTTCTCGCTGTATTGCAAAGTGATGTCTGAAATCTGGTCATTCTTGTATTGATAGCTTGAGAGTTAGCCAACTGTTCGAATTGTTTGTTGTTACGCGTAAAAACGTTATTTTTCCGAGTGTAGTCTTTTGTTTTCCTTTGTTCCGCAATTTTGTTTTCTCTACTTGGTAACAGCGCCTGTGCGGATTGTAGTGTTAAAAGCTCATATTTGTTGAAATTTCTGTCTCCGAATGTGCAGCTTCTTTTTTTGCCAACTTGATCGAATGTTTGTTGAGTCTAGTTGAGGGGGTTATTGGTCTTGCCTGGATGCAATAAATTTTTTTTGAATTTTGCGATTCCTGGCCAGTCGATTGTAATATCATGTTGATAAAACTTTTGAATATTTAGGCCTAGTGCTTGTTGTTTAATATAAAGAGGTTCATAAATATATAATAATCTTTTTGAATTTGCTTAATGTAGAATTAAGAAATTGGTCAAATTACCTGGCTGCCCTGTTTCCAATATATGAACGGAAATATCTGATTTTCCTGACGGTGCCAAGCCTTTTTTTATTTAATTTCTGCGGTAAATATTGCTGGATTCTGTTAATCAATTGCCTCTACTTACGTCGAATATATGTGCTACTGCACATATATGAGAATTCGTAGAACATGAATGATTTGGAGAAAATTGGCAATTTAAATTTGGCATCCAACCTCATGATTCTTGTGTGCTAAACGTGATATTAACTTAAACACTGGGAAAGTTCTCCTTAGTTATTCTATTTAGCCGTCGTGCAAATATAGAGGCCGTTAGTTCGCCTCTAAAGGAAAATTTACGGAATCCTGCTTGACGGTATCCTCTCTAGCGCGAATCTGACGTTGTATCATATTGACATATATGAACCGCTCTGGGTAGTTGTTCATTAGCAAAATAACATTAGACGTTCGAAGAAGCAAAAATCCACAAATTCTAGCAATATTTACCAAAGAAATTGATTAAAAATATCTGGCACCGCGAGGAAAATCAGCTATTTCCTATCATGCATTACAAATGGTGCTCCCTACCTATTTGACCAATTTCTCAATTCTACATAAAGCAAAATCAGAAAAATTATTATATATTTATGATGTGTTTTACATAAAACAATTAACACCTGGCCTAAATATTGGAAAAAAATATTCAACGTGATATTCGAATCGACTGGTCACGAATCCCAAAACTCAATAACAATTCTCCAGCATCCAGGCAAGACAAAACACCTCTTCCACCAGACTCAACAAAAGTTCGACAGGACTGACAACAAACTGATGTGGAAGAAACAACTGCACATACGGAGACAGAAATTTTTTTTTAAATATGAGCATTCAACACTACATTTCACACCTGCGCTGTTACCAAGTGCACAAATCAAAATTGGGAAACAAGCGAAACGAAGGACAAGACTCGGAAAAATAACATTCGTACACGTAACAGTCAACAATGCAAGCAATTGGCTAGCACTCAATCCATCAATAAAAGAATGACCAAATCGCAGACATCATTTTCAATACAGCCAGAAAGACCTTAACATGCAAACACGCAGACAAACAATAAATAAACGTAAAACCACGCCAGATTTGTTGCCACCCAGATAATCAAATGAAATCCTGGATATATGTTAATGAAAGATTGTTAAGTGAAGTTTTATAGACTTGAAATAATTGGCCATTATCCACTTTGTAATTAATGTTTTTTCTTCCTAATTAGAAATATACTACGTAGTATTCGAAGGCAATGACATTATATGTGTATATATATACATATATATATATATATATATATATATATATATATATATATATATATACTATATATATATAGACGTATATGCTTATAATTATTTTAATGGAGGTTGACATAAGTTCATCGATGTGTGTATTTATTTTATATCTTTTTGGTGACATTTACTTCCGGCCTACGTACATCACTTGTCTCAACAAACGAGTTTTTCCGTATTTATAGTTTTTGAATTTTTATTATTTTTAACGTGACATCGCATACCGCAAACTTCAGATGTAACACATTGAATATGGCTTGAGTTTACTATTTGCACGATAAGTATATATATATATATATATATATATATATATATATATATATATATACTATATACTTTACTTTACTACTGCGGCTGACTCCTTTTGGAGGATAAAATCCCGGATTATACCTCTCCATGCCGGGTTTGGCCGCCATTTCGGAACATCAAACATTCCAACACCCGAAATAAATAGGTGTTTTCGCGCTGATACAGAGCGCGTCGCTTGCCGGGGACACCGTAGCATGAACGGTATTTGTGACATTTCATGGAGTTTCTTGGGAATTTGGTACAATTGGTGTCCCTTCACCACTCGGCTTTTTGATCGAGGACGCACCTCTAGCCTTTGCACATCCAAGCGCAGTCTGCAAGGCAGCAGTAAGTTGCATAGTTGCCGGTGGCTGTTGAGAGCTCATTCGCCATTCGGAAGTACGGGGTACTGTCCAGGAGTCCATGTAATCCTGTGGCTGTTGAACCCTTTTATGGCGGGGAACACACGCCAAGTCATGGTGCCGTCTTCGGGCTCATGTGGTGTTTTATAGGAGATCCGATTGCCGGTCGGTAATCCACCACGCCCTGGTGACACCACCGCCATAGCCCCGTTAGCCCATGTACGATCGGCCATCGAGACATGGTTGACACCGTCTCGATGGCCGATCGTATATATATATATATATATAGTTTTGAGTGGGTGGTATCATGTACTCCATGCATAAATACATGTTTAGTTTTGTCTGACTCTAGCCGATATCGAGTCAAAAGTTACAAAAAATAGATCTGTCTTAAACAACATTACCATATTTGAGCAAAATTGTTGATGTCACCAATGTACTGTTTGTAATTAGAATTCTGCTGACGGTACTGGAAATGAGGTAACAAAACGTCATACAACCAAGATTAGATCGTACATCATTCCCAGTGGTTAATACGAATGATGTGAAACTTCCGAATTGAGGATACGAATCAACACTCAGCTACTTTAAAGACGAATTCAACGAATCTTTGCGGAACAGATTGCGCAAATCTTCTACTTGCGTCATAAAATCGTGTATATGTAAAACAGATTATTTCAATATAATGAAAAGAGATATTAGGACGATACTTCCACGCGTCTAGAAAAGTAATTTTTTTAAATCGAGACTTCACGAATAGGCGCGTGGGCCATCCATTCAGTTTGATTATATTTAATCTCTAAATGATAGTTTAGATTAGAGAACACATATATGTTCATCGGTTTGTTTGCGTGAGTGTAGGTATATTCGTGTGTACATGTAACAGTTATTAAGGCAGAAAAAAATACTTTAGGAAGCAAAATGAATCGGAAAATATCTATCTTCATTTGGGGACATCACAGTGTCCACAAGTTGTTTTTTCTATGAGTATGGTGTTCTAGAGATTCCAACCCTATTATTTAATGAGAACCCAATAGACGCTAAGTCGGACTCAGTCTTAATATGCATATATGAATCTGATAAGATGATTTACTCTTTCATATCTGTTATTTCCATGCCTACAATATCTTGAGCTAAATTATCAGTGTTCTCAAATTTAAGATTCGCACCAAGTTAATCATGCTTAAATATATATTTTATTAATCTAGTAATTGACGAAGGACTGTGTACTTCTTACGCAACACTACACCCGAATAAATAACCTGGAAAAGATTAGACGCGAAAATCAGAATCTTTAAATTACCTGTTCTTGAATGTTCCCAATATGCACACAAAAAAACACAAATTAGTTGCAGGATTATAACGTGAAGATCAAGATTTGAAAATCAAACCTTAGAAATAAAATGTCAAACGCAGGTTTCGAGAGAAAATCAAACAAGAACAGTTACAGAATACAGGTACTCGAATAACGCACAATTTAGAAGTATATATACTGCAAAGTATTTAAACAAAAAATGTTCTAGAAATTAAACGAATATTTTCTTTTTTTTAATAATATTCGTTTCAATCAGCCAAGGTGGTTTAAATTTATTAATATTTTTTGTTTTTATTTTGTCGGGGTAAATATCTTCCTCTAAAGTGTCAACCACAAAGATGGGTCTGAAATGAAGTCCCGAAAATTTGGAAGAGTAACGGAAAAACATGGTTTAACAGCATATTCAGAAAATACATTTGACGTGACCAATGCAAACCCATTAATCAGTGCAAAAAAGAAGCTGTGAAATTGAGAATGTAAAGGAATGAAGATTATTGCAAACTATGAGTACTATTAATAGTCCCGCAACAGACTACTGCGGAAATAAGATGAAAAATGACTGAGCTTTGTAAGGAATAATGTCATTTAAGATTTATGCGTCATAAGTTGATACCTATCCGCGTCTTTACATATAAAATGAATTGTATCCGAAGCCTGAGCCGTTTTTGTCCCACTTTTTACTCAAGTATGCACAAATGAGCAAATATTTTTAAATTGGAATGCGAAACATTAAGAAATGTTAAACAGACAGAGATTGTCCAATATGGAAGCGACCAATCATTTGCGTAAATCATACCCTAATCATGCTCAATGCCCGAGCATGCCTTATTTACCTGCGTAAATCGGGCTAGAGTTTTTTTATCCCCTGTATCATAGTTGGCTAACACATTTATGTTATTACATTTAGTAATTATTTAAATAACAAATCTGGCGGACATATGTTTAAGGTTTCAATGACCAGTTGCGCGATTGAAGACATTTATTCACCATTTGATTTAGAAGAGGAGTTTAAGTTGCAATGCTAACACGTCCGAGTAATTAATCGTCTGGTTTTTGTCCGTTTTTACCTGAGAAGGGGGATAGCAATGGGTTTTGGTCTATTGGCGGAACAATTAGGTAAATAATTTCTGCAATAGAGAATTTACATACAGCGGCTTCACCGCAAAATATACCTTAATCTTATTTTTTGACACGCACCTCTTAAGTTAAAATCAAACGAATCAGCTGTGGAATAATTATATAATCGTTTACAAAACTGGTTAAAATGGCCTAGGAATACGTTCCCTATCACGGTAGAAAATATCACTTCCAACATTCCTACTATAATCGTGTTTATAGAATCTTTCAGCAAAATAATTGTGCACATCTTTCGTGCATAAGCGAATAAGTTTGCGTCCGTTTTTACCAGTGACCGGAATGACAACATGTTTTAAGTCTATTGGTGAAACCATGGTGTAAATAATTTCTGCAATTCTAAAATTTGCACACACAAGCTTCCCTTCAAAAGTAAGTTTCAACTTATTTTTTACATTTATATCCTAATTTACGTTAAAACTCCAAGGAATTTACAACGCAATAATTACATATTAGTTTATGAAACGGGTTAAGTGGTTTCAATTCCATTACGTGCATGATGTTCTGGGCATTTAACCGGTTTCACATTTCATACCAGTTTTATACCCCTCATTTGGTTGGTTCTAATTAGGCCGTACCCTCAATTCTTAACTCAAAATGCTGATTCAAAGGCAATATATCTGATTCCCTTAACTTTGGCCAATCGACAGTGGTTTCATAGCTAATCCGTCAATGCTGTTCTGAAAATTTAAACGTTATCACACTTCATACCAGTTTTTATATTCCGCGTTTTTGGTCAAAAATTGGTTGTTTTCTCAATTCGTAACTAAAAATTCTGCTTCAAATTCCGCATTTCTAAATTCTCTGACACTGGCTTATCGCTAGTTGATAAATTTATTTCTTCGAAATATTAAACATACGTTTTTGCATTTTATTCGCTGTTTAATCACCTGTAATCCAGGTACATATAATTGTCTATTTATCCAATATTCCTCTTTTACTTTCTTCAAAATAGCTATCAGAGTTTCAAAAATCGCAATCTTAAACAAGACGTAGCTCATTTAATACGCAGGATACATATCCGCTTCTTTTCCGCAACACCAGTTTATCTTCGTTTGATTGGACATATTTGAAAAGCCAAACTTGCCAGATTTCTTTTATAAACACGTAGTTTAAACATGCGCAAACTGCGCATCAAATATCCTCGGAAGCGAAATTAGTTAACAAATTTATGAAAACACTGTTTCTAAAATAACGTACTTTACGCTCTTCATTGTAACTTCACTAGATTATTTAGATGTTTCGCTGATGTGCTTGCATCGCGATATTTGTCAAAATTCGATGTGCTCTTCCCATGTACAAAAATTAAAAATGAATTTTTGTCATATACGAGAGCCTTTGTTTCGTACTTTTTCCACAAGTATCTACAAATTAGTACATTAGAATTCAGGAAATAGAAAATAAAAACGGCGAGAGAGTGTTTAATATAAGGAAACGACCGTTTGTTTGCGTCCATCACCTGCAGTTCAAGCTCAATGCCTGAAAATGCTTTTTCCCATTTAAGGAAAACAGGATGCAGTTAAATTCTTCGTAGAGTTTCATAAGTTTATAATTATTTTAAGTTGCTTCATTTAGACATGATCTTAAAGGCCACATGTGCAGAAGATACGCACTAAGATTAAGTAATGTGTCGCGTAGGTAGAGACATGTATTCTGCAATTCGTTTGACATTGGTGTTTAAATTTCAATGCTCATTTACTGTGTCTACGTAATTTGACAAAAAACTTACGCATGTCTAATGGTTGCCCTAAACAAATGCTTAAATAAAGTGTCGAAAAAGGAAATCAGAGGAAACTGATATGTGAATGACCACAGACGAACGTCATTTACTTTAAATACTTATTTCCCGTACAACATAGAATAAACTGGAAACAGAACTAACACACAAATTTGATGCAGCTATTCGTGGGGCGCCATTTAAAGTGAGGAATTTGCGCCTAACTGCAATTAACGAAGAACAGCTGTTAATGTCGGCCTCAAACATTACTTTTTAATATAAATGCGTAAGTTGTAGATTAACTAACGTCTGTAAATCCAAAACACATTATCGAAACCTCGCACGTATGCCCTCCAAATTTGGCCATAAATATAATTACCAAATGCAACCAAAGAGAATAGATATCAACAAACGAAGCACTTTGGATACACAAACTGCATCTGTTCTATGTAAACTGGAGCAGATGCATGCATTTTACTGATCGTTACCTTAGTTCTCACTCCCACGCCGTGAATATTTTTGATTTTTCCCTTTCTGATCTATGTATATGTTCATTTAAGCATTATTAGGGAGAAAATTAGTAATAACTCTTTCTTGTATCTCATAAATAGTTCTCCAGTTTTCCACCTGGGAATTGCACTATGAATTTTATAAAATCACTCGTTACAAATGGATATATATATGGATATATTTATACACAAATATATATATGGTGTATATATATATATATATATATATATATATATATATATATATATATATATGTGTGTGTGTAAATGTATAAAGTGCAGATTTACCGTTTTGGCCAGTTTTGCTAATACGACTACTGCAAAGTAAACTTGTCAGAAGATGCACCTGAGAGTATATTTTAGACACATTTTAATGGTGCTATAAACTATAATGCAAATTTTAACGATCCACAAACCACTGCAATTCAGGAGTTGTGACTGATCTTATACGTTGACACACGTCAGCACTTACGAATGCGTGCTGTACAGCTGTCTTCCGCAACTGATTAGAAAATGCCTATAAGGGTTTACAAAATTAGGAAATTATAATTTAAATCTTTGTTTAACCACATGCGGAATTATTTTATAAAACATAAGAAATGAGCTGCCTATGTTTTATCTATTTGATAAATTATTATTATGTAAGTTACATCTATCTCTAATAAATCATATGGATGGACCATAACTGCATCTCCGTCTACATATTCAAAAGTTAATGTTCTAACGCGACTTGTTAACAGGTTGCTGAACCCCACGCAAATATCCTAAAGCCTTGACAAGTGAGCTGATGACGATTTGAAGCAGCATAGTTCTGGCGTAACCCAGGGCTCTGTGTCCGTCCTCAAACCGCAACCGCTTTTTCCGTTTGCCCACTTGCTCTGAACACCCACGGAAAACTGATTGGATTGGACAGATTTACAGACAAACCGTTAACTACATAAAGACATGTCTAAGACAATGCAGCCAATTAGATTCAAGTTAATTATTTGACCAATGGAATCGAATTTACAATTTCAATTTTGTTTAATTATTAGAATAAATTTTGGAAGCCTTAAATAAATTCCTCTGACCAAAATTTTAGGGAAAACTGCGATCTCAGGAAGAGTTATGAAATACTTTTGTACAGAGCCAAAATATTTTATAAAATTGGTTTTTAATGTTTTCAAAATGAAGAATACTTACAATAAAGTGGCATTAGTATATTTTTTTTATTTTTTTCGTACCAACGTAATGTGTAGTGTCTGCATAATTATAAATCGACACATTTAGCTCGTATAAGCCGCATTAAATAATCATTTACTTGAAAATTTCTTTGCCACTTACAGAACAATAAGTTCTATATCAACACGACATTTGGTATGTATAACGTAATTAGAACTGACTGAAATCAGTAAAGATTTTGAAACAAAAAAGCCGCTAAACGCATTCTCAAGATATCTGTCATTAGCTAAAAGTTTGATTTCAAAACTTTTATTTATGGATTATTTGATAACTTTTCCAAAGATCGATATGCCCTAAATTTTAAATAGATTTGCGAGATTTCATAAGATCTTGAGTAAATTTTCCACGTAAATAGGGAAAATTAAATGAAATGTAGCTTAGGACCGCACTTTACATTTTGGAGCGCATTTACGCATACAAGCAATTAAATAAAAATATTCGTTAATATTGGCAACAATTATTTTTTATTAATAAACCAATGCGAGGTTTCAATCAAGTAAGTTAAGCCAATTGACGAGACAGTTTATGAACTTGCGTGAAATAACATTAAATTTTTAACGCGTTTTCAAAATGGCTCATTATATTTTTGGAAATTTGGGCAGATGTCAACGTATACTGTTTTTTTTAAATGCCTACCAAATAAAAGTTCAATCATTTTTCAGTTTTAAGGTAACTATGGACGAATATTTTTCTGTCTGACATTTTATAATTCGAAAGGCACATTCGAGAATTCAACTAAAGTTATTAGATGTAAATTATTGTATTTTTCAGAGTTTCGCCCTAAAACCATTTCAATCTTTTGTTTCTTTTGATGTTCGAAAAGACATATTTATTTCTAGATAGTTCAGAAGAAAATGAAAGCAATAAATCGTGTATTTAAAAGATATAGTTTTTATTTTGCACACAGGAATAGAATCAAGAATTTCAAAATTATCCATCATATTATGAAATTAATATGCTTACGATTTTTGATCCTATATTCCTGCAAAATTTCTCATATTTAAATCTCGTATTTAAAAATATCATAAATTTTACTTATTCTCTTAAAATCGAGGTCATATTTTGAATTGAAAAAATCACCTTGTAGATTTCTTCTGATATAAATTTATAAGTTAATTTTAATCTACACTTTGCCATTCATCACTTAATAAATATATTTTGACACTCCGCTTTGAACATTTCTTTCAGATATGAAAGTTTTGAAAACGTTTATAAGTTGAGTCATTTATTATTAAAATTAATTTCATCTTTACATCATGAATTATAAATTTATATAAAATTAAAAAGTGTTTGACAAGCTTTACTTTTACGCCTTTTACTTGTGCATTCCTTTGGATGAAATTTTGCGACTTTGGCTTTATTTCTATAAACCCTTACATATTTATGTATACGAATATACATGTAAAAAATATATATATATATATATATATATATATATTCATGTACTTATTCACATACATATATCCTATGATCCCGGAATAACAGTACATTTTGGATGCAACTTAAATTTATGGCCTAAGGGCACAAGAAATTGGCCGTGGCTGTTTGTGAGCAATAGTTGGCATTGAATTATGATAGAAGGAACAATTCTGTGTAGAAGTTTTGCAACTGCGGCGTTTCAATTTAGTGTTAAATAAATCTTCCGATATAATGTTAAAATTTTTTTCATTTATTTATTGTTATTGTGCCGTTTATTACGGACAACAAGACTTCTTCAAGGGCCACAACGATGTTTCCGCATAAAAATTTTTTGTAGGTTGGCTGCTGTTTGATACTTGTGATTTAGGTCGTATTTAAAATCTAAACAGCATTTACATTTAATGCTACATATTAAAGCCATCTCTCGTAGTAATCGAAATATTGAATCATGGGTGTTCAGCAAAATAGCTGTAATAAATGTAAACCTATTTAAACCTATAATTTGTTAATTAGTTATTTACGTCAATTAAGATGCACTTCCGTCCAAATACAAATCACATTAGATTTTTAAGCCTTATTAAAATATTTTGGCTTTGTCATCTAAATCATTTCTGTAATCATTTTCATTACTAAAACCACTCAATACCTGACAAATGCCTACTAAGGTTTTTTAATTCTGCATTTATCCGTTTTAATATTTTGCTAAGTGAGGTAAACACCATCAATAAATACATTCAAAAATTGGAAAAATGGTATCGTCACTTTTGTGATTTTCCTCTAACTTTGTGAATAAATTTATTATAATTTAAAGTTAATACTAAACGATAACAACTCATACTGCTGATTTCAAATGTAACCAATTATTTAAAAATTAAATTATCATAATTAGATTCATTTTATTACATTTCGATTAATCCTCTTTACCTTTATTTTATTCTCCAATATAAAAAGTATATTGTAACATTTATGATAACTTCTGTACGATTCGCAAAATATTTTATTTATTATACAGGTATTGTAATTTATTGAACTTAATAACACTTTAAATTGTTCATTTTTCATTTTTGTTAATTTTAATCTATAGCAAAAATTATATGACTTTTTTAACTTTTATCAACATTTCCTTACAATAGAAATATGTGAAACAACATTTTGCGTTTGTTGTTATTTAATTTTGCTCTGACTTAATTTTTATGTAAACACCAATACCTATTTTATTTTACCAGTCAATCAAAATAACGAAATATTGGCTATCGCTCTGACTCCGGTTTTTTTTTAACTTTCATGCTCATTAACATTAACCTGAATAATAGGAATCAAACAGGATTGCACATATACGATTATGCGAACGAGATCTAATGCTCTAACAATCCGAGTAGTCAGTATGCCTGAATGACATTAGTTTCGTGAAGTATCGCATTTACATTTTTAAAATATTGATCTGTGTTTATTTAGAGTTTGTAACTGATTTTTTTTAAAATAATCTGAATGCGAGCAATTTAATAAATTTTATTTGATCAAATCGTAATTATTGATTGAGAATGGACAATCAATATCCAATTCTAACAATGAATTTCGTTCAAGAATTCAGGTGCGCTTATCATTAAAATTATTTTTTTCCGGAATGTTATAATAGTAGCCGATATATTTGTTTAAATAATAATAATAATAATAATAATAATAATCATTATTATTATTATTATTATTATTATTATTATTATAAATTCGGCACATTATTCTGAGTGTATATTTATTTTGTTAGCAAAAGCCAGACATTTTTAATTTACCATAGTCAACATTTTGTCATGCATATATTTTAATTGATAAATTTTAATGTATTAGTAAATTAAATTAAGAAACACTATATATAGAAGCACATATGCAATTTTAATTTGATTTCTTTTTAAAAATCTAAACTCGAATTAAAATTAGAAGAGCGAACGTAATATAGTTGGATTATATATATATATATATATATATATAAAGTGGAAAGTGCACATGATAGGAAACATTCAGAGAGACAAACAATGAACCGGCTTTTATTTAATTCATGTGCACATCCACTCCATTAGTTTAATTCCGTTAAAGAATGATGCAACACAATTCTTCAGCAATGCGCAGTATTTCATTTTGTGAGCAGTAAACAAATGTAACCTGATTAATTAGTCAAGATTGAAATTAACACCTTTTCGTTATAAAAGAAAATCATTCTATTTTTATTAAACTGAACAACAACCTCAATTTTAAAGAGAAAAGCAAATCGAGTTAAGTAAATTAAGGCATGTCTGATGCTATTGAGTTTTTATTATAATGTTTCAGCAAATAAACATATGAATCAATTTATAAATTTCTGTATGATCTAAATTAATTTCATAATTTTAATTACCACATGGGCTGCTAGAATAAACAGATTGCTGGAATTTACAACTTGAAGGAAACGACCAATTTGCACCGCTAAGACCATTCATGTAAATCCAACTACAAAGTCAAGTCTAACTTGCAGCAAATTGAAACTATGATGTCAAAAATATATGTTTGCGTGTCATTGAATTTAGGGTACAAGTTCAGACTTCTAAATAATTCGAATAAGTAAAAAGTATAATTCGTTTGTAAATGTGTATATATAAGCAACACGGTCAACGAAAAATTGATTTTCTTTACAAACGAATCGATCTAAACACCACTTTATATTTTATATCAATAATTAATTTTAAATTACTCATTTGCAAGTGCAATCATGGAGTTGGATTTCAGTAAAAATTTCAGTTCTGTGTACTAGTCAAAGGAATTCTGATTTGATGCTTCCTATAAGATATGTGCAAGTTGCACGACAAAATATCTAAACGGAAACCCAAAATAAGAAATAATCCAGGCGAAGTTGCCTAGGTGGATTGCATCGCTATAAGCTTTATTAAAGGTGGTAAAATATATTACAGATTTCAATATTGTGAACTACCAAACTCTTTTCTGTAGTTAGCGTAAACAAAGTTTAGATATCATAATTTTTTGTACACATACCGCTATTTAGACAAGCAAACTTTAGAGTAAGGAGAAAAAAATCGAAATCTGACATGAGTAAAATAGTGCATCGTTGCCTTAATTGCAAAAGAACATAATCTGTTATACGTCTTGTACTAATGAATAAAACAAGCATGCTCGGGTGAGATTTAACGGCGAGATTTAGCAGTTTCCAATGATTAGTATGAACGATGTTGAAACCTTCGGAAGAAAGGGACGAATAAGCACCAAGCTCGATCGAAATTAAAACAGGTGCATATATGGAAATTGAGATCAATTGGATCTTTCTGAAACTGTTAGTGCAAAGCTATAACTCGCGTACGCAAAACGCGGCATTGCAAAATATTTGTTAGTCTTCTTCCCCATCAGCAGAAAATTCTCAAGATATAATTTAGGATCCATAAACTTTTAAAACTGGTTACAGAAACGTGCTAATAATAGTGATGTTTACTTTGACAAAGATATTTTTAACTTAAATAATTGGCGTGCATTCATAATAAATTTAAGTTTAATTATATTTGGCACCTTGTAATTTAAATCACTATAGTAAACATTACGTGCAATATCAGGAATTCCTTGCACACTCACTTGCTTTTATTTTCATTTTTTACCTTTCATAATCTATTTGTCTCTAAAAAATTTTGCGTTTGGTTATTTGTATATATTTGAGCAGATAATGTGGAAGATACGTTTGATTTACCTGATATAATTTTTCCACATTATGAATTTTACTATAAATTAATTTATATCACTGATCTGTAGAACACCGGGAATATAATAACAATTTCGTTATAGGCTACACAATTCTGGCTTTTATAATTTATCTAACCCGTGGGATAAATATAGATTTTTTAAATAGTTTTCTTACACCAGATATGATTCACATATTTTATAGCATTATACGGTAGGGTTTTACGTTAAAAAGATACGAAACTTGACTATTCTTATCAAACTTTGTACTGTTTTAAATAATATACACGCAAACTGGTTTATTAGAACTGATTAATTAATTTGTTTCGCGTTTATGTTCCCCTTCTGCTTACCGCATATTTACTCAGTATTAGATATTTTTGAGCTCAATATATACTGTATTAATATAATTATTATAAATAATATGGCTACCTGAGTAAGAATTAAATTAACTCAACGTGATCTCGTTAATTACATAAATTACATAATACGATGTGTATACAAAGATTTATTTCAGATTATATTTTCACTATTGGTGAAGCAAATTATTTGCAATTAACGTACGTATATCGTGTTCATAACACAGCTTGATTTCAATAAAAAATAATAAATTTGACAATTTTAAATTAATTTGCGAATTTGTGAAAAGCTAAAATCCCATCGAAATGCGGCATATTCATCAATGTTCGTGTGTCCTGAATGTTATGAACATTTTGGATCATCATTGAAGCTCGACAGAAAACTGATAATGGTGGATCAAACCATTATAAAAACAAATTGAACACAAAGTAAACGGTTCCACATGTTTGAGCACATAGATTTTTAACTACTGGAATGTTGGTTCCACAGTTTCTATGAAGTGAGTAACAGCATTTCAGCACTTAGCATTAATTTTGTATAATATGTTGCTAGGCAGTAATTAGACATCTAACGTTAGTCTCACGTTTTGACGAATTTACAGCTTCCCTTAACAACATCATAAGTGAAATACCAGATGATTTGCCGGGATAAGCGGGAAAGTATGTGTAAACTTAAAAAATCAACAGCGTGGAAGGTTAAATCACATTGGATTATATATATATATATATATATATTATATATATATATATATATATATATTCTATATCAGGAATTATAATCTGAAAATTAGATTTCACCGAGCACATATTCATTTAAAACGTAGTTCAATAACATAAAGCTACAGACTGAGTTACATACAGGTTTATGTACTTAAATCCAGATAATTCGTGTTTCTGACCTTCAGCAAGTTTTAATTTAGTAGAATTATATATATATATATATATATATATATATATATATATATATATATATATATATGCATGTATTGACTTGGAATTTTATAGAAGACTGGAAGAATGAAGAAGGATTTCGCAAAACCCGAGTACATTCTTCGTAAAAATCACATTCCAAATCAGGCGGATTTCTAACTTGTATTTTAAATATAAAACGCAAAATGTTTTCATACAACGAAGGCTTATTTATGCAACATCCTTAATCCTCAGCTAAATAAACAAAGGCAGTTCGTATATTATTTGAATATAATTTGGTGAATTGTTTTTGAACACCTCAGCATGAACATGTCTCTCTTCCAGATTTTTGTTTTTTGAGGTGTGTTTAATCCAACATTATTCCACTTTATTTCTACAGGATTGGCTTTACATATACCAGATATTATAATCGAGTTGAGTTTTGGCGAAAAGAAATTTTTATACTTTTAAACTGTACTATAAATGTTTTTTTCAGTAGAAACGAAGCGGTGCGTAAGTTTGCAATGGCAATATATGCATGTATAACAAAATACATTTATTTATTTAAATATAGTTTTACGTATATCTGTACATATATACGGAAACAAATATCTCCAATAATCGTGGATATGATTATTGTGGTACTTGTCAATCTATTTACTGAATGTAAAAAAGTTACAAACTTTCAGTCATGTCTTCGCTGGATCTTTTTTATTTGGTGAATGAAAATAATTTTTCTTTCGATTTGTCTTGTATTCATTTTCTTTAGTTGTAAGATACTTTCTAATTAGATGTGTGTTGAATTGTAGTTGTGTTTGAGTGTATGTATGGTTGGGGGTAGAGGCCAGTATCTCTGTAAAATTAAGTAAGGCTTTGGATCGTCTTATCCTTGCATTGAAGGCATTAGTTTTGACCAATTGTTTATTTTTATGACTATTGAGTTTAGTACGATTTTCTGCCTATGTCCTTTCTAGTTTCACATGGATCAGGAGTTAGTTTGCGAATTCCTGATAATAAAGAGTTTGTACAGATTATGGTATTTATTGTTTATATTGTTGTGTAACTTTAAGCGCTGTCAAGGAAAATGTCGACTATATTTTCGTAGCTTTTTCGTTCTCAGTTTTGTATCAGTTACGCTGACTGTTTTCTGGTAGTTATTCAGATATTGGTCATGAATTAGTGTATGCATGAATGCTATTTGTGATTTTTTTGATTCAAAGTCTTCCGACATGGATAATATTTCTTGGATTCCGTCTTATTTAGGACGAAAAGATGTAAAAATTGGCGTTGTGTCTTGTTTTAAGAATGATATTGACATTTGCATTCAGGAATTTTTCATCGCTGGTTTGATTAAAATATTTGGCAATTGTTAAGGATTGGATACCTTCCATAAATGGCAAGATTAAGAACGCAATTTTTCTGAATTTTTTAAAATACGAATTATGAGTCGCTTGCATTTTTACAACTATTAATGGCTCTGGCTAATTGTTAATAAGAAAAGTTTTCCTTGGTTAACCTTAACTTTCCTAGGGTTTGTTTTAGAATCCTACCTTCCGTGTTGAGTGAGGTACTCTTGTAAATAGTATTTTCTTTAGAGTTTTGTAGTGAATTAATTGCTGAGTGGGGTTTAATGCAGTTTCCTACAAATATGTCGTTTAAATGCCAAAAATGGCCTCAAGTTTAAAAATCCTGGTTTCTGTACTTGATACAAACATATGAGGAAAAATGGAAACTCTTTTTTTTCAGGCCACACACGATATTGCGGGTATACCTGCAGAATATTTTCAAACACCGTTAGAATTTTGCTGTTTTGATATTAGACCCTTTTTACGCATCTGCTAGCGCTAAAGTGACTTTCATCATGCTTGAAGTTATGGAATTCTACATTGGTTAAAATATTTTGTAAAAGAAGTTTGCTATTTATTGTCTCGAGGCGCTGTACGTTGACATATATTTTTTTCTCTCTTTAGAAGAGATGCTAATGTTTTTGTGGCGGTATGAGTTCTAGGTTTTCCTTCCAACCATGTAGAATTTCTTTCGTGCTGTTTGCCTGAATAAATTATTTTTTAAATTTCAATCTGATTGAAGGTAAAATATAATTCTCCAGCCTTTACTTTAACAGTTATTCTTTCTTCTCTATTCTAGTTTCCTTATTGCTTAAAATTTGAATCATTATTTATGATCTTGTTTGTGGAACCACTGCTAACATCGGCTCCAGTTTTACAACTCTTTATACCTTTACGTATGTGACGAACTGTGTAGTTTTGGACGATCGTCTTAATTAACCCTGTACATTTGTTTATTATTATTTAAGCGACATTCTGTTAAATAAGCATAAAGAGTTACCTACCATAGGACCATTAAATTCTAATTAATTCATAATAATTTATCAAATGTGACATAATTATCATTCAGGTTGGGAACAAATGCCTCTAGAATGAATAAATAAAAAGGCCTAAAACTGATAAAAACTGAAATCTGAGTTAGTCAGCTTTCAGAAATAGTTCAGAACGAATTTCAAACGCAACCAAATCATCAAAAAGAATCAAAATGATGAAAACAGTAATCTTATATCAGACAAACCTTTACCACTAGCCGCACCCGAAATAATATCAGCTGTCAGATATAAATTTTATTCTCAGAGTAGTTCCATGAATGTGTTCATAAATGATCATACACAATTCATATGAAAAAATTACATTGAGTCCATTCGGATAATTTCAATGAAATGGTAAATGTTAATTTTAGAAAAATGATGAAACGCTATTATCTGCAATTATTGATTACCAAGAGTGGTCTGCTATCTTAAAAAAGGAATTTAAAACGAAAAATCAATACGCAGTATTATTAAGAGAAGCAATATTATGAACTATTTTGAGCTAGCTGATGATCTAGATGCGACAATGTTTCATTAAACAATTTTTTCTTGCATGATGTTTAATCTTTTATGCGAAAGATTAACTGAAAATTAACACGCTTTCCGCTGTGTTGTGACACTAATAATTGTACAAACACACCTACAAGTATTATTAAACTCAATAACAGCATATAAGCCCGTGGAGAAGCGTGTACTTTGGGTTTGAGGGAAAAATTGTTGACAATTCAACGATTTAGCAACGACAAGCTGTATTGTACCCATTTTAGCGGTTTGATGCATGAAAAATCTTGAGCAGACAAGCCGGATAAATATAATTAGCCAATATATTCTTTACAAAATATAGGCCCATGATCACGTTTTGTTTATCCCATGTGTAAGAGATCCAGCGGAGTCCTTTAAACAAGCCTATGAATGATGATGTTCACTTCTAAATCTCCAATGAGAAAGATAAGTTCAACACTTTTCTCCACGTAAGCACACAACGTTATCGGAGATAAAAAATCGAGTTGATTCTGTCAAGACATAACGAAATCCTCGTCCACAAGACAAAATATCTACTTCAATGGCAGTATGCTGAAATTCCACAAAAGGCATAATTAATAACTCAGAAAAACGACTGTGGCAGGTCTATACTGTACAAAAAATCAGAAAACAACTACATTGCATAAGGAAATATTGCTGAAAAAAAATTACATGATTGAGTTCTAGATAACAGGAGCAGGCCATATCCAATTTGTGTAACAGAGCATAACAAAATATATCTTTCCATAACTTATTAATAAACGGTTTCCTACTACCCTTAATAATTGCGCAGAGGTTTAATCGATTTTCAAAATCAAACTTACCTAATGCAAAAATCAACATCAATTTTACGTTAGCCAATATTATGAAGTTGAATGCTAAGGATAAATTATATATTCTCTCAAAACTAAGTATAATTTTAAAATTTTTATGTATCAATGGAATAAATGAAAGGAAATTAAGTAGTGAAATCCATCAACTTTTACAATTGAAATTGATTAAATAACGCTTGGCGCCGTAAGAATAGTCATCAACTTCGGAGAATATGTGATTGAAACGCATCACACGGCCAATTTCGAAAATTTTGCAACTCTATACAAACCAATGCTTTCAAAATGTAACAATCATATACTAAACCGTTTTTTAACAGACGACAAACATTCACATTTCTAGTAACATGACAGACGCAAAAACAATAATATTGCCGTATCTGTGCGAATCCGACTATCAAATGAACCATCATCCGAAGGCATTCAATCAGACTGGCCAAATAATAACCTAGAAGCATATCTTCATACGATATCACCATCACCATTGAAAGCGCCCGTAATTGCACAACAAATTGACAAATAACTATTGAAATATGCACATCTAGCTTTGTTTCCAGGAGGATAAAACACAATAAGAAACTGACACAGTTCACGTTGTACAAGGAAGCAGCAATCGTATACAGAATAGGCATCAAAAGGTACGCTTAGTAAAAAATCATTTCCTTCATAAGAGCATAACCACATTTCAGACATTACTTATTTATACAGTAATAGTTACTTGAAAATACACACATAAAAATTCGAGCCAAAACATACCTACATACCAACACGCAATAAGCTATAAACTATCGTAGGACTGAAGCATACAAATGTAAGAAAAACTGAGATAACTAACCGTTGCTGCTCATTTAACCAAATGAAATTCAGGTGTGATTATTAGTGAAAGATTTTAATTAATAATTAATATATACTCAAAAGGAACTGGCCTAAAACCTTGTAGTCAATAGACATTATAAATATTCCATATAATTGCGAAACATGTTAGTCGCACTGTAGACTTACTACGTTTGGCAACAGGTTAAATTAACTGTGACAAGCTCGCAAACATGATTTATTTTATTATTTTTTTTGGTTGTGTTTATCTTACCGAATTTGCCGTTAGTTGCGATGGTCATTGGAAAGCTTATAATTTGTTTTAATTTTAAGATTATAGAAAAAAATGCATTTTTTTCGTGCAATTAATCTGGGTATGGCGAAAAATTATATGCACTAAAATTATTCATTTTAATCATAACCACAATTTATTCTTATGAATAAAATTTCCTACTTTTTAACCGTGTATTACTTGTTGATCTCGATCGAATTGTCTAAATGGTACTGCATACATGGAAGCAACAAAAATCTCCCTCTATTGACATTAATTTTATAGATGCCAACAGAACAAACTCACGCTAATTAATATCAAAATTCTGAAGTACTTGGACGCGCATTTGATAGTGTATTGAATTGTAAATAGTAAAAAATGTAATAAAAAAGAGAAGATATGAGTTAAGATAATTTACCATTGTGCAACGTCAATAATCTATTTTTTGCTAAATGGTGGCATAATCGATTTTTTTATTTTAGTTTATTTGAAAAATTGCAATATTCGAGCTTTGTCAGCTTGTAAGCAAGTAAATAAAGAGAATTGGGGTATCAAGGCATTTCTGCACGAAAACAAAATATATCTTATGATAAGGCAAAGATCTAAATTACTATTTCGATATGTGTCCATTGTATTTATGCTTAATGAAAAGGCTGCAATAAAATTGTTAAATTACTATAAACTGGAAAGACGGAATTAAATATTTGCCTTTGTTAAACATGTGTTTTGAAAAAAGAGTTAAGTGATTTTAGATTCTGCATTATTTGTTAAGGTGAAGTTTTTACGATATAAAAACGCCGTCGCTAATTTTACTACATTTTTATATTTAATCTCATGGTGATCCTGTTGACTGAATAAAATTCGGCACAGTTTAAATCTTTAAAAATTAAAACTGATTCACTTCCTAACTTCGCTTAGATTATTTTTTTAAATACTTGGTTATTATTCTCCGTTTTGACTTAACATTCACGCCTAAATCTAAAGAGAAATTATACTAAAATTGTTCTATATTTAATCAAATTAATTAATGACACAGGTCTTATTTCAAATTTTAAATGTTCTGCGAATTTCCGAAAGTTATTCAAAGTAGTTGCATCTGCCCTTACCCCCGCAAAAAAATAAAAATAAAAATGTCATGCAATTTTGCACATAATTTCCATAATAAATTACAAATTTGGACATATGTTACAATATAATTTAAAAATTAAAGCATTGTTTTGCTCCGATGTGCACTTGGTGACTTCTGATTGTGTTGAAAATGATGCAGTCAAATTAGCAATATGATTGGCTGTTGCAGTCGTTTAAACTTCGACTACCAATTGTTGACATGCTTTTTAACAACGGTTTGTGATATCGGGCGGGTGATAATTCAGTGTGTGACAGCAAATAGTCATTTGTTTCACACATTCCTTGAAACTGGAACAATTTCGCGCCTAATTGAATACGTTTCAGTGTATTTTTAAAAGTCTTAAACGTCGCAACTACGAAGTTTAAAGCGCCACAGACAAAATGACAGTGTATTCATGCGAGCAAAGTATATCTAAATGCATGACAGGTAACGCTGTAAAAAAACTTGTGCCAGCCCGATTGATTCTAATCGTTGTTCTCTCAGCTTCGTTGTGTAATTCGGCCGCCGTCAGACGTGTAAGTTTTAATGTACTTTGTCACTTTCAAAATTAGCGAAAGCTTTTTTTGTCAGTCCCATCTTCTGAAATTGTACACTCCGATTAATCTATAAGAAATATATGTAATAAAATTCTATTAGAACTGTTCAAATATCTAACTTTATATCCAAAATTATGAATTAAACATTGGCCTTCATATATCAAGTTTCTTTAAGCAAATGACAACGTTTTTACATCTGTAAGTATTATTTTATGGTGAATATATGTCAAAATGTATAAAGATACTGATTGCTTGTCGTTTTAAAAGGGGGACTGACCATTTATAAATTAATTTACTCGTTTCTACGTAACTTATTTTAAATATATTACAGATAAAACCGAACAAAACTTGAAAATATTTCAGGGCTACACTCTTAATGTCAAAATTTAGTATTCATGGGATTGAAAAAAAGTAGTTTCTGAAAATAATAAACGAATAATAAAATTGTAAATGTATTAACGATTAATGAACGGCTTAAAATACGCAGTACTGATGATAATTATGATATATGATTATTGACCAATTCACAAGAATGTGCAAAAAGACAGAAACTGAATGGTCGTATAAAGACAAAGTTTTAGGAGAAATGGTTTTTTTAATGCTTGCACAAATGTGAATAAAATTTGCTAATAAATAAAAATGGCTTTTAATTAAGATTAAGTAAAAAAAATATCGAAATGAGAAACACCAATAAACAAATCGAGGAATTAATACAAATTATAATTTCAATAGGGCTTTACCACAAACGTTCCGGTTTAATTATTATAGCCAAGGTTGCGGTCTTGATATGAACACCTGACCCATTAATTACTTACATATGTCAGTATAAACTGAGAATTGTATAGTGTAGAAAAGGAAATTCATACAGTAGACCGGTTTCGTCTATATTGGGAACTCATCATGTACTGGCCAGAATTTGCCGCGGACAGGACTCGAACCTGGGAACGTCTGCTTCGGAATCTGGTGCTCTAACCACTGAGCCATCCTGCCGCACAGGTTTAATGTCCATCTCATTTAAATAGCCTTTCTATTATCAACACGATATATATTAATCTATCGTCTAAATAATAGGTGTATTTAACTAAAATTATGCCTATTTATCTCTCAATTAAAAACCCGTGTCTATTTCGTAGGTAGTAAGAAAGATCCGTCGTATAAATGAAATTAAACTCAGTTGTGAACATGTTTAAACTCATCTTGCTAGAATATGCCACCATATCTAAAATTCGCAAAAGTTAAAATTAAACTTTGCATAGAAACAGTTTTACTAGCGAATGAATGCACATTTGTTGATGTTGCATTATATCTAATAGATGTGATGTTGGTTTTGGTTCTGTGTTGGTGAGACTTTCAGTGTGTCTCTTCACCTTCCTGGTTTAATGTCCGCTAGTTTCTTATCTATACCAGGCATACTTTCTCTTTGAGGAATATGTGCACATATATGTATCGTGCATATATTTCTGTTTTTTGACTTATTGTGGTTAGGCGCTGGCAATATGCGCGTGTTGTATGGTTATTTTACAGCTTCTGTTTCTTGTCAAGCACGAACCACTATCTAATTTCGTGGTACTTCTCTTTGTTGCTTGTATTGTGTCAATGATTTTTTATTTGATGCCACTGTTCTTGCTAAAGATTCATTAGATGACAGTTTGCACATATTGCGTTTTTTTCGATTGCTCAAAATACGTGTTGACTCTGTGCGTTGAATTTGGTGTTTACCGTAAAATTTCGAACGTTTTTTATCATTATTTATGCTAGGAGATTTCCTTGAATAGAAAATAGAAGTATATATTTTTGTTACCGTCATCTGTTGCGCGAACCTGACAAGGTTTCGTGTTTACGTCATTGGATTTTTCTGGGTATTTGTTATTTCTAATGATCTTCCGCAAATGCTCAAACTCTCCCTTGAACTTGTTGTCGGATCATATCTTCCTGACTCGGTAAGCTTATTGATTTAAAAGGTTTCTTTTGTAAGATTTATTTAAGTTTTAAAAAAATGTTTACATGTGAATGTAGATTTCCACGATTACAAAGGTTTGACACTATTGACGTTCGTGCGATGCAGTTGGATAATAAAAATGGATTCATGATCTCTTGGTATTCCTCCAGGGTTAATTTGATATGTGGGTCGCGTATGTTGACTTTTTCGAAGAATTCTCAAGGAATATTAGATCATCCAAATAACTTTTATACGGATTGCGTTTTTCGTTTATGCATCAAAGGCCAGTATGTCTAAATTTATGTACGTATACTTCCAATACCATCCAATCAATTCGTTTATTTAAGCTTATGTTAGAAGCGAGAATGTTTTTAACTTGGGTAATTGTTGCAAAAATTAGGGTCTTATTTTAAGGCCGGAAACCAACTTGCATATAAGAGGCTGTTCTTTTACTCTTTGTAAATTAATTCTTAGAATGTATTTGATGGATTGAAAGAAACAATTCCAACAAGCTCACATTCTAAACTGGCCTTTTTTTAAATCAACCATGTCAGACAATCTTGTCTAAAGGGAAATAGGTTGCTTCTAACGTTCCGGAATTGTCATTATATATTAAACAACCTAATTCTTATGCTTCCTCTATTTGATTAGTTTTCTTCTGTTCACGTATCGATACGTAGTATGACAAATTTAGATTCGCTTTAAATGACAGAGTAAGTAATGTAGACAATTAATTCTAGATTAGTACTCCAAAATAGTATAAACATATTTTTTTAAATGCCTGTCAGATATTAGTACTTTTCATTAAATTACTTATACTTGTTGCAACAACGAATAAAGCGGTAAATTTGCTATTAATTCGAAAACATTAAGTAACTATTCATCACACAGCTTTATGCCAGTTAGGAGATAGCTTCAGTTAAGTAATTTGATCTAGTATCCCTCCATATTTCTTTTAAAATTAAATAGAATTTTGTTGGTATTTCTAATGCAAAGGCATAATTTTTATAAACATTTTCTTAAAATATTTTTCAAGGAAAACATTATGGGTGTAAATTTCTTCCGACTTTGAATATTTATGATAAACAAAAACTATAATAGTATGACAAAAAATTAATTTCTTGCTAAAATTCCATTAAGCGTTGTTATTCTGCCTTGACTTGAGAATAATTCCCAGAACGTGCTCATTTAAATTGCCAAGATAAATTTGTGAGATCTATAAGAAAGTCAGATATTTTTGGTATAATCGGTGTTGATTTTCTACGCACGTTGCTTGACATATTCTGATTTTATTTTTCAGTTAAAAAAAACATTTTAAAGATTCTTCCTATGTTTAAACAAATTTAAATAAATTTAACGGAGTCAAAGAATTGTTTCTATTTCTTTATAAATGTATATTTAGCCATTTTTATGCATTTGGCATTCGAACTGGGAAGTAATTCATGTATTATTCTTGAATGAATCATAAAACTGAAAAGTAAAACACATTTTCGTCAAAACAACTTGACCGCAGTATCTGGCAAAATTATGTCGTCAATATTTGTAAACCAATGGAGATAAGGCTAGATAAGTAGCAACATTTAAAAAAATTATGATCGGTCTTTTCACAGCATTTTGCTAAAAGCAATGAATCTATTAAATGCCTAGAATTTTTACTAAAAGTTGCCGTATATCAATGGAATCAAAGAGACAAAATGCTTCGAAGTGTAACTCCTGAGTAACAATTGCTATTTTGTCTGTTCTCAGTTCAGACTGCTCAAATTGTTCATCTCGGAAATATACATAAAATATGCTTTGCATCAATCAGTATTTTTCGTGTGATGGTAACAATTCATTTAGCTAATTGCTAAAAATGCGGCCTTATACCGCTCGTTAAAAGCGGTATAATTTTGTATGCTGTCTTATTAATAAAAATATAATTGAAATTGCAAGAAGTAACAAATGTCAGAATTATTCAAATACATATTTTTCAAATTGTTACAATGCCTAGAATGACATTGCCGAATAAATATATATTTTTTGCATATCAAAAGAGTATTAACATTTAATGAATTTACGTCATATTCTGTAGAATTTTCTAATTATAACGATAACACAAAAGGAAACACTATTTACTAAATAAACGTGGATTTCCAAATGACTGAAATTCGTACGTCAAATTTTTCTTATATATTTAATATGCATAAGTGCTTTTGGTTGAAAAAAGGTAAACTGCTTGAAAAGTTCCATCAAGCTGTTTGTTTTCCTGTCTGTAAATATTTTGCGAACCATATTTTGTACTAAATTGATAAGATATTCTACTTCAGATTTTTTATAATCAAAACCACGCTAATTCATTATTTTGATACGTTCTGTAAATAGTTTGACAAGCTCTATTTATTTAGATTAATTATTCCATTTTGACCTGATCTGCCAATATTTTAGGATATTTCCATAACATTATTGATTTTCGCATAATATTAAAACATAATTATTCAACCCTAGTTTTGCTAAAATATTTATTCTTATTTATTATTCCAAAAAATAAAATTCAATGAATGGACACATGTTCTAGAGCTTAAAAATAGGCCGCATATCAATGTGTGTAATAAAATCGTTGTTGACAAGCTGCCTTCATTCATATTTTTTTAACCATTCATTTCCAATAATCACTGGTAAAAAATAATAAGATGTCTACTGGATTTCTCGCTTTTATTATTTAATATAATTTGTATTATATATATTGGCCTTAAGTGATTCTACTTAGACTTGGTCAAATCTAACGCTTTTTTGAACTATTTAATTACAAAATTTTTAACACTTCGATTGACAGAGTGAATATATGAAAAGTCCGAATGCCACTAGCAACACATAACTACCTATTCATTAATAATAACTGTGCTAATTTTATATAATAAAATATCACTTGTCTAATTCTCTTGGTAGCAATATCGTACGTTGCCGCGGTTCTGTTCATTTAAGTTTGTCTCTAGCCTTTACTTAACAAAGTAATTTCACTCAACTTAACGATACTTTAAGGGATTTTTATTTTTCAATTTGCTGTATTAAACAAAGACTTCATTCATATAAAATAATTTACCTTTAATAATGCATTGAAGATACAAATACTCACAATATTTTTATCACAATTTATGATATTTGCTTTTGCCATAAATGAAAATATGTGATCCTGTTAAACGCTTAAAATATCAAGACATTAAGCATTTTTATATTTTCTGTCATAGTAGGCATAGAATTATTTAATTTTCTTTACAAAAATTCAATTGAAAATGCCGTACTTTCAATTTAAACCGCATTTGATTAAACATATACGCAAACATAAATTTGGATGTCGAATTTATCGCTAAGTTTTACTTTAAACATCTTTATCTTAATAATCTTTATTATTGCTAAATAGTGCCTTTGTTTAAGGAAAAGGTAAAACCACTATTTTTTCTTTCATAATATTGCAAAATTCGTAATTATATAATGCTTTGTAAGCCTTTTACAGACTGCACGCAGTTGGAAACTTCGCAGACAATAACTGTGAATAAAAATTTTAAAACAGCCGCTGCACAATTTTTATGGTTTGTACAAATTAGTTTTTGAATATCCACACTTCAAAAAATTGTTGTGACATTCAAAATAAAATCTTTCGTCGTAAATATACCACAGTACTACTTATAAAATCCATGAACGCTTGTAATAAACTTCAACTAATTTTATTTCCAAAATAACAATTTTCTTCAACAAATTTCGGAAATCAACTATTGCTACCAAATTTAGCAAAATCACCTTTCTTAACTTCCGGGTTTTCCAAACTTTGTCTTGACGGAATTTTAAATATGCCTACTTATATCACACCAATCTACGAACGATTGACAAAAGAGAAAAGAAAATTTGTCTACAATGATAATTATGTTTTACAAAGTTGGATGATGACAGATGGCAGCAATTAATACGTTAGAAAATTTTTATTTTGCATATTTTAACCGCATAAATATATTGAAAGAATTATGAACAATAATTGCATCGTTATCAAATTTTTATGACTATAACCGAAATATAAAAAGTAAGTTTCCTTTTCTGTTCTTTTCATGCAAAACATAGCTGTATACTTCTGTAAATCTCAATTTATAAAATCTTTTCAAGTACACAAATATGAAATTTATCGAGCCTTCATACAAAACAATGTAAAAACGAGAAATTTTCATTCGCCTAAATCTATTAAAATACTAAACTTTAAATGATTCTCTTTTACGGTAAATTTTAAGTTCTTTTAACAATAAATATAGTAATTTTTTTATCTTAATGCTTAACGTTGCTTTGAAACACAAAAAATTAGCGTGAACATTGTTCGTGAATGTGGGATAAGTCATAGTTAACCAAATGATTTAAAAAGATTTTGATTGCACCTTCTTAAATTAAATGATAGAGATAGAAATAGGTTTATTTATTTTCCATTATCACAGTCAATATTGAGTCTCATGTTGAAATAATGTGGGCGTCTACATATTTTTTTAAACACTAGTTACCCTCTTGTCTGTAACTCGGCTTTCAGGAAGTTTGTGTACATTATATAGTCGTTTCATTCGTGTATAGACACATTGAGTCCCCGGTTATTTTCATTATAATTAAATTTCAGAAATGTATCATTTACAAGAAAATCAGAAAAGTACTTCAGAGAAAATCTCGTGAATAAAAATTATTCTTTTACTGAATTTTTTCACAATTCAATTTGTAAGATTATCTATTCCGAAAATCATCTTCAATGACATTTTTTACACAATAAACATTCTACTTAGCAATGAAAATTAAAGAGGCAATTCATTAATAATTACTCAACCATAAATTTATCAGAAAGAATAATTGCAGCGTAAGAAAGCAGAAACATCGAAAGATTGATTAAATATTTGCAATTATGCATTTAAATATATTTATATCGTTACCAATAATATGTCACATTTACCAGTACAATGGAAGACACTATGGAAATTTATTTAAAAATAATGGGATCTAAAAATGCATTCATTGATCGACACAACAAAATGCAAAAGATGCATAGTTAAATTGTACCCTACAAAACATTCTAAACAAACAGGTGACTAAAGTTTACCACACATTGATTGCACGTGTAGTCTAAAGAATTCTTTAAACCAAGATAACCTGCTTGATGTAATCACGAATCACATTCTGTCTAAGCCGTCACACCGCATACAAAATCTAATATCCCTCACACATACGGACGCGTTATGATCTTTTATGATCAACAATAGTGTACCTCAGCAAGCTGACTAACGAGGATCAAACTCAGTTCATATATAAGGGAAGAAAACTTGTATATGAGGCGTGATGCGGTCATCACCAATCGACCAACCACAAGTGGCTCAATTATCCTATAGCCAACACGTCCTCATAGGTAATCTTATATAATGTAGTCTTATTTTCGTCCACCCAATCCAGCTAAAACGACTACCCGAATCCAAAAAAAACGCAAACGACCTGATAACGGATTTGATAATAGAATTTCAAGACAACTACAAAAATTACACGTACGTCGGTTGCGCGGGCGGTGATAACAATTACTTTTTAATCAAAGTTTCGATTTTGAAATAAACACCTGACCCATTAGGTACCTACATTTGCCAGTATAAACAACGAATTGTATAGCGTAGAAAAGGTAATTCATCCTGTTAAACCAATAAAAAATACTACACTACTGCATAGATAACTCGTGCTCATATTCTGCCATCTATAATATCGGACGACCCCCGGAAAAAAAACAATCTAGCTAAAGCGACTTCCACAGTCCAAATGAATACGACATGATGAACGTATCCCGTCTTGCTAATAAGATTTAGAGACCAATTCAAATTTATTTCAATACGCAAATCAACATGAAGAAGAACGGTTTATTGTTCCAACGCACTGAAATTAAAAAAAGAGTGATAAATAGTTGCATGTTTTCAATTCGGCAACCACATGCCCAGAGAGCACAGCCTTCAGTATTTCATTTTAAAACGCCACAAATTTTGATTAGATCCATCTATCCATGCTACAAAACTATCTGCAATTCACGTTAAATTTACAAAAACAAATAATGGGATTCAGCTAGTTTAAAAGTGTCGCACGCCATCCTGATTCTTTTCAATGCGAAACGACCTATCACGCATTGGTATGAAAAGCATTTCCGCAATTTGTTCACCGACGTAAAGCAGAATAGAACCAACTCAGCGCTATTGTAGTGGTCGACGCCTGTTTCTATACTTTGGAACCACGCGTTTTAACCTATCCGCCTTCCTCAGTCCCAATAAAGAAATACGGAAAAACGAATCATGCTTTTTTAATTGGATTTTGCGGCTTAAATTAGCAAAACCTCATTGGCTCATATGGGCTAACTATACAGATCATTCGAGAATAATACAAATAAATGACGTGATAAAAGAAAAGCTAAATTTTATCAATTAATCGCATAGTCTATATTCGGCTATTTGTCTCTCTCTTCAGTAATCTAAGGGACCTAATAATTGAGGGAGCACTCAATTAATAGTACACACAAAATATACCTATATAATAAAGTTAAAATAGTAAGATCCAATTAACTAATTAAATCACAATTTCAACATTAACATTGTAGCCCACATAAAAACTTAACAAAAAATTGACACCCTGAGTCAATTGAATTAGAGCAGGAAATATATATAAAGCAAACGCAAAATAGACAAATACGTCATTTAATTAACCAATCGCGTTTTGCGTACGCGGTTTCTAGCTTTGCACAAACAGTTTCACAAAGATCCGATTGATCAAAATTTCCATTTCCTTTTTGTTTTCGATCAGGCTGGGTTTGTATTTGTCCCAATGGAAATGCGGTTCAATCACATTTTGTTTACTGGCAACGTTTCGATGCCAAATTTCCAGCACCATCCTCAGGCAACTACACACTGAATTTGACAGGCAGCAAATATTTATCCGCACTAATACGCAAGTTTGACCCGAAAGTCGACATACAGTTTATTTGCCTCGAAATCAGTTCTGCACCATTTCTATGAATTCGCAAAAATTAATATTTTATAAGTTCCCAAGTGGTAGAAAATTAACAACAACTAATTTCTCGTATAGTGATGAAAGCGAAATATCTTAATTTTCTGAATTGCATAGAAATTTTGCAACCAAAATATTCAAGGAAGCGCAATGCAGTCAAGACTACCAATTTCGAGAAATACATTTTTAATTCTTCCTCTTATATATATATATATATATATATATATATATATATATATATATATCCACAATTTCGTTCTTTGCGCTCTACACTTTAACGTCACTAGTTCATCTAGTTTTCTGAAAGATTTTTTTGAAATGCGAGCTTTAATAAAATTCATTGTACCCTTCCTGTGTGCAAAAACAAATAGAAATTTTATCAGATATAAGAAAATTTTCTTTCTCATGGTCTTCTCAAATATCTACTCATGAACATACCTTTATATATAAATGAGTGATATTTGAGTACCATGAAAAGAACTCTTATATCTAATAAAATTCTTTATCTTTACACACAGGAAAAGAGTACAATATATATATATATATATATATATATATATATATATATATATATATATATATATATATATATGTATATATATTACGGTATGATCTTCGATATCATGTTTGCCGTCGCGCTCCGATGATTATCATAAAAGGCCAAAAGGCGTCATTACGTTTGACTAACAGTAGATTTTCTATGCTGTACAACAGACCAACTATAATAGAATTAGTGGTTTAATTAAGTTCGCAAACTTTATTTGAAGAATGGAATATGCTTTTCTTATTTTAGATTAATTACGTATTTTTAATAATGTCCAATTCCAGGTTTCATTGTAATCATGAATCTTTTCGATTTCTGCGAAAATCATTTTAAATTACAGAAAAACGTTCTTACTAACGTTCCTTGATAGACGAAGTGATCGCTTGTCCTTATTAGAGCTTCTTCTCTACTTTTTTCAATAGCGCCTAGCCATCTGTTGATGTGAAATACATTTTAAATTGTAAAGTTCTTTAAAATCCTTATAAATTAAAGATAAAAATGTAGACTCTTCATATGTTCATCAATGTATAAGGAACTGGTTTATTGGAAATCACATTTTGAACCACATATTACAAATTAGATAAAATTGTTTTACTCATTCATTTCCTCGATTGATCTAGTTAAAATATACATTTAGTAGTGTATATTAATATAATAAATGACAAATTGTTAACGTTCGTTGTTTTTTAATAAAAAATTTCTATACCTGAAACAAGAAGCTGTATACTGCATATTTGTATCTAGATTCGCGGCAGATTATTAAATTTTTATCCTAAATTAATCATTAAAATTAGCGCTATGGAAACCAAAAATTAAGCTTTGTAGTGCAGCCAATAAGTCGCTCTTGAATTTCTTATCTATAATATATTTCTTACTCAGATATATACATTGTGTTTCTTATTTCTTGTCGTATCATTGTTCATTAGCTTGATTGGTAAGAAAAGTTTTAAATAATCAAAAAATTTTCAAATATGACCCTGTATTATCCCATTGTGCTCCTTTGCAAATACATATTTTTAAGAAGATCGAACCTAAACTAGAACCCCGTAATTTTTTTTACGTTACGCGTAAGAATCTTGACTGTCTATAGTTAAACTGCATAACCAAACTTCTCTTATACAAATAGAAATTAATACTTCTCAGTATATACATATTCATCTTATCAGAAGCGGTTTCTATCATAATAGCTCCGAAGGGTATGAAATCGATTTATAGGCAATTATCAAAAACAACAGTTAAATAAACAACATTGTTAACATCAATTTAGTATGGATATATTAAATCGCCGTTCAATCTTCCTGGGTGATATTTTTGATATTTAAATTCAAATATCGTCATTATCGTTATTGTCAGTTTCGTTAGTTAACTACAAATTATTTTTCACGTATATACCCAAAATAATATGACTAAAATATGTGACGGAAATATAACTTTGCAAAAAATTATTCATTTGTAAACTGTCGTTTTGTTCATTATACCGCAATAATTATTTCACAGATTTTAGCGGATTTTTTTTTTAATTTTGCGCTTAGATAATATTATATTTTCCCACTGTTTTCGAATAACTAAAAATGCAGAAGTTTGTTCAAAATCTACCAATTTAATACGAGAATTGTAATTTTTTAAACTGTGTTTAATTTGACTATATTGAGCATTTTCTTTCATTACATGGATATACATATATCAATCTTTCCACCTACCATATCAGCAAAAAAGCTTTAATCAAATATTGCCATAATGGACGAGTTTTCTATGTTTGATAAAATAATCCAAGTTAATTCTTGGACAAGCAAAGCTTACTGTTTAAACCATTCTGATCTGTTTATCGTCTTGCATCTCTTAAAAGTTATTGCCTTCAAATATCAAAATATCTAGTTTGTTCCACATTAAATTTGGTGAGATTTTGATTTAGTAAAAAAGTTTTAATTCACGATTATGAAGTTTTTGAGATAAAAAAGTAGTTGTAGACTTTTGTCCGAGTAAATTGAAAACACATTATCCAGCTTCGACTCTAGCATGATACTCCGATCTTCTTCAATTAAACTGAAGACAAAGCATTCTGGCATTAAACAATGTGAAATTATCCTGACGCTATCAGCATAATTTGCCTTCGCATATTGCTTGTCTGATTCAAGTTCGCAAATATTTCAAATAAATTTGTACATTTTTTAAAATAGGATCAAATGAAAACGGAAAATTCAATACGAAAACTGTGTAAAAAATTGGATTTATTGCAATAGAATTTAAAATATTTGACAAGAGAAATATGTGCCACCCTGCATGAAAAAGGTATTAATTCAACTTAAGCTACAGACATGCTGTGAAAAGCCCAGCAAGTGACGGTACTTTTCGACGATGAGCAGACCTAAACCTATAAAAAAAATTTACCTTATAAAAGTTTACGCTTAAACTGTAAAATATGCCACCATTCAGCTCACTATCAGGCATAAATCGAACTCTAGGAAACACAATTACCATTGTCTCACAATTGGCCCCATGAATATCCAGTTCCGTGACGTTGGTGAGTGTAGTTCAGACAATCGGGACCAAAGACAACTGTTCACTTAAACTTATGCAGATATTTTTTTGACGATTACAAGTTGGTTTTAATATGCTGTTTCGAAATTTATGTGCTCAATGAGTAAATCTCTTTTAGGAATAACGGTCAATTGCAACAGTACTTAGACACGCCACCGTCATTTTACTACATACCGGATTCTATTATTTACACACACTGTCATTGTGACCCTGCATTTGACCACATCCACAGCCATGTCTGACCGCCTTTCTGTCATAAAACTGTTTCACTTATTTCCTCATCTGTGAAAACAGTTAATTAAGATTTTATAATTTTTTGCATGTCTAATGGATTCAATGGTCCAGTCTCTTAGAACTTAAATGTTGAAAAATTTCTTTATAGGCTTATGTTATTTATGTCGATCGTCATAAATATGTCCAGTGTTGCATGCATCAGGTCCAAAATAGTATTGTAGTTAAAACTAGAATGTACATTTCTTGAAGAAAATGTGAGTGGTGCTTGCGGTGGCCAAACTCGGCCCTCAGTTGCTACTCAGGGTGACAGCTAGAGTAATCGGGGTGATTGCTAGTGTTGCAATGAGCTTGCTAGATTACTTGGAGTGGT
>JAQBSW010004750.1:0-65321 GCA_029291075.1 Eudiplozoon nipponicum
AGGAGGAGATTCTATCATCTTGCGGAGGTGAAGAAAAGGATAATGGATTCACTTTGGGTTCCAAAACCCTATATTCTAACTCACATCTCTCAGATAAGTCATCTATAGAGAGAGTGTTGGGAGCTGTCTGGCAAAGAGTTTTAATGTTTGGGGAAGATTGTTAATAAAAACAACCTTAGTCTCATGGTCAGAAATGTTGGTTTTATACCAACGTTTCCGTAATTCCCTCAGTATTTCTATGGGGCCAAGATTTGGCATATCTAACTGCGCATATTTGTTTATTATCTGCTCAGTTTCAGTGGGTCCAAGCAAGGATTCTACCTCGTTTTGTAGGCCCAAAATGGGATTAGGTAGCTTCCTAATGGCCTCAAGCTTAGGATAAATCCGTCGCTGCAATTCAGAAGGTAGTTTAGCAAAAACCTTTGACAGTTTTTGATGACTGTCATAATCAGGAAACGGGGAGAAAGCGGAGTCTACGCGCATAAAGAATAGCTCACTATCTCCATCCCAAACAGGAACATCAATATCTAAAATTGGACCTGACATTTTAACAATCTTATGGGATCTTAAAAGCATAAATTTATAAGCAATATGAAAATGTATAAATATATAACAAAACGCTTACCCACAAACAGCTTCCACTGTTGCTTGATATTGTCCAGTACAAAAGGAAAAAACGAACAGAGGCCCCGATGGCCTTTGATGACAATGTATTATTATTTCAACACAGAACAGCGTCACTCCTTCCAAAAATTGAAATTGTCCCACAAACAGCTTCCGCTGTTGCTTGATATTGTCCAGTACAAAAGGAAAAAACGAACAGAGGCCCCGATAGCCTTTGATGACAATGTATTATTATTTCAACACAGAACAGCGTCACTCCTTCCAAAAATTGAAATTGTCCTGTAGGGAAGACGAACAGAGGCCCTGTTGGCCTTTAGTGCCAATGAATTATTATTTTCAACAGCAAGAATAACACACTGCTTCCAAAATTTGAAATTTTCCTTTAGGGAAGACGAACAGAGGCCTCGTTAGCCTTTGAATGCTCACACCACAAATTCACGAATATATACCCAAAAAAATTTTTGAAAAGCCAGGATCAGGGTGTTAGTCGATTTATCCGGTAAAGAAAGCACAAATGTCAATCTATTATTATATCCTCCAATACACACCACGAATATATATATATATATACCCAAAAAATTCAGATGACCACGATTTATCCCAAATAAAATGAAAAAGGAAGTCAATTTTATTTATACCAAAAAAATCAGAACAATAATCACTATCCTGGCGCGGTCGCCAATTTTGTAAACGCCCCGGCTTCAAGTAAATGCCGTACGACGTTACAAACTCGGTTAAGGTGCTCTGAATAGAGATTAGTTGCTGATATGGGGGCCCTTAAGAGGGCCAGGTAATACGTTCGCTTGAAGTCTTCCGAAGTGAAGATGTCCTAGAGCCTTGGGTGGACTCTGGTTGAGTTTTCGCTCCCGTGGTTGAGCTGTGATCGCGTTGTGGATGGTGTCCTGCAGGTCCTGCACTCAATTGGCTCGTCTCTCCGGTATCCCGCAACAAGATGAGTAGGGACGACAACCAGTGGGGCGCAATATGCGCTGACAGCCGATCAAGCATGCATTGCGGTGAATGCAAATGACACAACTGACTTGCATGGTAAATTACCGTGCTTAAATAGCATGCAATATGTGTACCTGCATACTATTGGTTAAACGTGGTTAAACGTGGTTAAACGGCAATTTGCTTTTTTCTCATTGGTGCAACGTAAATAAATTTGAATTTAATTTACGCAATATGTCGGCGATTGATTTGTGTCGTTACAATTGTAAATGCCCCGGCTTTAAGTAAATGCCGTACGACGTTACAAACTCGGTTAAAGTGCTCTGAATATAGATATTGTTATGATAGGGGGCCCTTAATAAGGCCTGGTCGTGAATTCTCCGAAATTATTCAGAGTGTGAAGATGTCCTAGAGCCTTGGGTTGACTCTGGCTGTAGTTCCTTCTGTTGTCGCGTTGTAATCACGCTGTGGAAAACTTCGTTGAAGTTCTGCATTAATTGGCTCGTCTCGCTGGTTGTACCGCAACAAGATGAGTCACGGATGTTGCCAATTGTTGGTGAAACAAATCAAATCACCAGCGTAGGTATTGACAGCCGACAGAACGCACACGCGTAACGCAAAGCAGAATGCAAATGCGACAACTGACTTGCATGGTAAATTGCCGTGCTTAAATACCATGCCATAGTAATATATGTCTACTTGCACACTATTGGTTAATCGGCAAGTTTCGCTTTTTTCTCACTGGTGCAACGTAAATAAAATTGAATTTAATTTACGCAATATGTCGGTAATTAATTTGTGTCGTTACAGTTTAACATGCATTATAACGCCATGACTGGAAGAAAGTGCCATTCGACGTTACTAAGATGACTTATAAAGAAGCAAAGAGAGTAGTTACAATATATTTCGGCTGCCTTTACCAGTAACCTTCTTCAGTTGGTCCATCCTCATGAGCATTTTGCAGATCATTAGTTTGATCCGTAAAACTCGTTGACAAACTGAAATAAGCAGCCGATAAAGGCAGCCAAATATATTGTTAAAGAATGAAAACTACTGGAAAAAAGCTGCATTAGTCAAAACGCAGATCAGGTAATTATATTAGTTGTTGTTCGAAGGCTTTGACTTGTCTTGTTGACAATCTGTGACAACACCGATGTGGCTGGCACACGTAGAAATCCGATTTATAGAAGATCGATTACATATGACTGGATGCGCAGCAAGAAACAGATTGGCGTGACTGAAGAATAGCCGAAAGATAACGCAGCATGGTAAACGCAAGTAGAGTAGTAGGCGTATATAGTCAATGCAGCAGAGGAAGCGAGAGCAATCACACATAGTGAACAGAGCAGAATATGTGATGCGTGGTAATTGCATCCTGCTTATATAAATGCTAAATCGCACGCATTTGGTCAATGGTAATTTTGCGCGTTCTCATTGGTCCAGTTTTTTAAAAGTTTAATTTAATATTAATAATATGTCAGCAAATTAATCTGAGCTGTTGCATCACTAAAAGGCTAAAAGAATACAATAGAATAGAATAGAATAGAATATCTTTATTTGGATTCAATCCACACAGGTTCCATCAAATAATAAAATTAGAAAATGTACAATATAAAAAGATATCACATCACATAAATATGTGCAATTAGTTGTACTGTACAATTTATCAGCATCAGAAAGTTCGGCTGTAAAGAGTGATAGATTCTTCATCAAAAATAGGAAAATTTAAGGTATAATTCGAGTGTAATATTTTGCAAGAAAAAAAGGGAACCATGACTAATAATTGATTGTATGCATTGTTGATTAACAAGATGATATAATGCATAACATTTCAGTTTTAATAATACAAAATTTGAAGATAGAATCTCGAGAAATTATGCTGCTGAAAAACAATTAATCCTGTCTTTTATTTAACCATGAGAAAGTATTATCATAATCAAAATTAAAAATATCAGCAGGATTGAACACTTTTTCTAGTTCGGTAGATAAAAATTTAAAAGACATTTTAGATGGAGGCGTTTCTCTAAGCCCCTTTGGCAATTGATTGTAAATTTTGTAAATTTTTGAAAAAGAGAATAGCTTGCTCGCAACATTCCCACCAATGGTGGAGATATTGCAAAATGACCAGATCTAGTTCCAATTTCATGACTCTTTCTTATTGGATTCATATAGGCACCAGTCCACTGGTTCAAATGGAAAGCTTTTATGCAATAGCACATCCTCCGAAACCATAAAGGATGCAGTGATACAAACTGTAGTCTAGTGGCGTATATAGTGCAGGAGATAGGACTAATTTGTTTCACAACTTTTCTTTGTACAGCTTCTATCTTATTAGACAACCCCTTTGTTAAAGGATTCCAAGTAGCGGCAGCATATTCTAGTATCGGTCTAATCCATATTATAAACATTTTAAATTTTATTTCATTCGATAATATATTTCTATATATTAGTGCCCAACTGTTCTTGGCACTGCCTACTATCCTTTCAATATGTCTCTCAGCAGAAGCTGTACAATGAATAGTTATGCCTAAAGCCTTAATTTCTTGTATAAATTTAATCTCAAAAGAAAAAAATCTTCTTGGCTATGCTTGATTAGTAATGTATGCAAGAGTTCGTACCCAATTAAGAAACTGGTTATTATTCTGTCCATAGTTCACCAAAAATGTAAAGTAATGCTGAGCTGGTGCATACTTGTTAATTGAATTAACAATGATATAATGACGAATAACCACTACTAATTGTTATCTGTAGTGGCCGGTTATATCGTGTAAATTTAAATTGTGTAGTTGTGGGTGAACGAAGACTGGCAGAGAATTATATTTCGGTTGCTGGGAAGAAGTGTTACCAAAATGAAGTCTTAGCCAAGAAGCTTTGACTCATTGGTTATCCTCTGTAAGTAGTAAGAGTGGGAGCACACTAGGCAGGCGTAGGTCCATACCGTACAATTTTTGTGACGCAAACGTCCTAATAGTTTCACGTATACAGAAATGCTTAGCAAGTAGGACTAAAGTTAATGCATTGACCCAGTTGCCATTAATAGACGAGGATGCTAAAGCTGTATTGAGTTCCCTATGTATTGTCTCTGCCATAACGTTAGATTGGGAGTAGTAGGCAGTCGCCTGACGTAATTTAAATCTTATGACCCGCAAGGTTCTTTTAAAATTATTGGATGTGAAGCAAGTACCTCTATCAGTAATGATCTCATTGGGAACACCATAATGTGCTATCCATGCAGAGATAAAACAATGAGTGACATCGTCTGCAGAAATGTAACGAAGAATTAAAGCCACAGGCCTTTATGCAAATCTAACGATCATAGTTAAATGGTAACTAAAACCTTGAACCTGAGTCAGATAAACTATGTTGATGTGGACGATGGCTAAGCGCGAAGTAGTTGAGAAATTTTCCAAATTAGAATGAGTGTGTCGGGTGATCATTTTTCTGGCATATAACGTTTTGCATGAGTCGATGACCCCAGAAAAAATCTGTGAGAAGTTTTACAGCCGCTTTACTACCTAGGTGAAAAATAGAATGGATGGAGTCAAAAATCTTTTTCTGAAGACTGGTGGGAAGAACTGGCTTGTGGGGTTGCGTACCCATGAATTAAACAATGGGTAAACCTTCCTAGATTCGGCATACAGAATTGGTGGGGTGACGAGCTACCGATCAATGATAATGAGTGTCACCGTGGTTATCTGTTCATAGGATAGATGGTGCTAGTGCAGGTTTACTGAGAGTCACGTGGTTGACTGAGAATTGTGAAGGCGAAGGTCGTTGTAGCGAGACGCCTGGCCAGGAAAACGCGGCTGCAGTGATGTTTTGTTCGTCATTAACATGAAAGACATCAAATTTCCTTTCGCACAGACGTGAAAGCTGTCATTTTTCTCTGGCAGGGTACTTTGCGACAATTGAAGTATCGTTTTGTAGCACGCTAACTTGTGGTACATGATCTGTTAAAACTACAAATCTGCTACTGCCAATGATACTGATGGAGTGGCGCACTGCGTCATGGATAGCGAAGAGTTCCCGACAAAAATTGTCGTATCTCGTTGCTATTGGTTAGAGAGTACATGTGTAAAAACTGATAGGCTTCCTAACTTCGTCGACATCTTGTTTCAGCCTGACCTCAATAGCAAATTCAGAAGCATCAGTTGTGAGTATTAAAGGTTTTTGAAGTTAATATTTTGCGGTGTGTAAGCATTCTGGTTCTCAATGCCGCGTTTTGCGTACGCGGGTAATAGCTGTACACGGGCAGTTACACAAAGATCCGATATTTCACATTTTCCAATTTTGTTTTGTCTTTGATCGGGTTGACTCATTTTTACTTCAACTGGAAATGCGGTTCTATCACATCTTTGTTTACTGGCGACGTTTCGGTGCCTACTTTCCAGCACCATCATCAGGCAACACAACACTGATCACAATAGCAGATTTAAGCAAATGTGGTAACCTCGTTCCAAAACCATTCTATTTATATATATTTGACTCAACTCTATTTTAATCATAGGATTTGTCTCAGTAACTAAACTCAATATATAACTTTTTATAATTAGCAGACCAATCATTACCTCACCTATACATCATCTCATCTCGTATGCAGAATATTTTAGGGGAGAGAGACAGTATCGAACCTTTTGTTATTTGTTATAACTGTTTTGCTACTATGTCACGGTAATCAAAATTTAAAAATGCTAAAACTAAAACCTTGACTATCATATACTGTATTTTATTTAAAGCCGGGAACTCTAATGTATACAATGGTGTGTGAGGTATTGCGCACATAGCAACAAATTAGTTCAAATATGGAGCAGCAAGTTACGTAGATGGATGGAGAGTGAATGTTATAGCGACGCTTAGGTGAACGATTAAAGAGAGAAAGATAGAGATAGTCTGGACAACTGACGTTTTTCAAAAAAACTAATCGTAAGCACAATGCGAAGTTAATCAACTATTGGAAATAATTGCATAAGAATATTTGCTCATATGACTAAAATAATTCATTATATCTATATACATATATATCTAAATATAATATCGTAACACCTTTATATATATATATATATATATCGAGAAAAAGGACCATTGATAATTATTAAACATGAATAATTTCTATTCTTATTATATATTTATTTATTACGTTAGTCACACCTTATATCAATATATAAAATACATGTCAATATGTATAAAAACATATATATGAATATAAGCAACAGTATGAGACCAACATCCCTAATCCTATATATATATATATATATATATATATATATATATATATATATATATATGTATATATATATATATGTACATTAGTAATAAATATTTATTAGGTTATGCACACCTTATATTAATATATAAAATACATATCAATATGTATAAAAACATATATATATATATATATATATATATATATATATATATATATATATATATACTATAAGCAACAGTGTGGGTCCAATATCTTTAATCCTATCTATATATATGTATATATATATATATATATGTTTGCATATTTCTAATAAATATTAACTTCAAAAACTTCTTGAGGATCAAATATGATGCGACAGTGGTCACACTTATGAATCAGTACAAGCGGAAGAAGATGCAGATTGTTAGGCAAGTGGAAAATACCTCGTTCCTTAATAAATGTTTAAAATTTAATGTTATACCGAAATGTTTTAGATTTAAACTTTCATTCGTTTTGGATAAAGTAGGAAATACTCTTAAGCATGAGCTTTGTTTACATTTAATAAAAATATCGATTAATAAACTAAACAAACGTAAATTTGAACTGATTAGAGAGAAGACAAAAATAAGGTCCATATTACTGGCGAGATTATGTATGTTGGATTTCAAACATATTGAAGATTTCACAGACAAAACGAGGGATAATGAAATTAAAAAAATTAGACAAAGGCATGAAAAAAAACTAGCAAAATTGGGAATTAATTGCCCTTTGAGAAATAAGAGAATTGAAGAGGTCATGTCCAAACGTTTAGTTAATTTATCGAGAATGGATCTCAAGGAAGACCAAAAACAAATTCTTAATCTTGGACTTAATACTGCGATCCCTATTGATTACGTACCTAGGAATGAGATAATTACAGAAACAGTTAAGATTGCCCAGTTTCTCCCAGAAAAAGATAAGACTAGGTTTGAATTGGATGTGTCCAAAGCGGTGTTAGAGCACAAAGAGGTGAGATGCAAGCAGAGTTATGATCTAAAACGCTTAAGAGCAGAATTATTATCCAATAAAGTAATATGCCTCAAGGCAGATAAAGGTGGTGCAACGGTACTTATGAACCGGTCAGATTATGAATTGAAAGTGTATGAACAATTAAATAATTTAGAGGTTTATAATAAAATAAATAAAGATCCATCTGATAAGTTACAAGGACAAGTTAAGACTATAATTAATAGAATGATTGAGTCGAAGGAATTAGAACCAGGACTTGGGAATTCATTAATACAACGTGACACAGTCCCTCCGAGAGTTTATGGTCTAGTGAAGATTCATAAACAGGGGAATCCACTTAGATTAATCGTTAATGTACAAAACTCACCAACGTATAGATTGTCGAAATTTCTATGCAACAGAATTAGAAAATATACTTATTTCTTAGATTATACTTTAAAGAATACATATCATTTTATTGACATTATTAGTAGATATAATTTGAATGATAATGATAGAATGGCTAGCCTGGACGTTGTATCGATGTATACTAATGTCCCGGTACAAGCAGCATTAGAAAGTGTGAAGCGTTGTTTAACAGAGTTCCCAGAGATAATAGAAGGTAGTAAAATGATGTTAAGTAGTATTATGGAAATCTTAAATATTTGTATGTCCTCCACCTACTTTAAGTTCAGAAATGAATTTTATAAACAAGTTAAAGGTGTCCCTATGGGACAACCACTATCAGTCCCGGTTGCTAATATTTTTATGCACTATTTTGAAAAAAATCTGTTGTTAAAATCTCCTCTTAAGCCAAACTTGTATGTAAGATTCCTGGATGATATGTTTATAATTTGGAATCATGGTGATAATGAGTTAAATAAATTCCTCGAATTAGCCAACCAATTAGGTGAATTAAAGTTTACATTGGAGAAAGAGAATAATGATGAATTACCCTTTTTGGATGTGAAAATAAAACGGAATGGTTCCAGATTGGAAAGAGATATTTTTAGAAAAGAGACTTATTCAGGACTACTTCTTAATTTCTTATCAAATCACCCATATGGAATGAAAATAGGCATTCTTAAATCCATGATATTAAGAAGTCTTAGAATAGTGGATATAGAAAATAGAGATAAGGAAATGAGGAGATTAAAAGAAATATTCAAACTAAATAGCTATCCGTCAAGTATAATAGATAGATTAATAGATGAGATGTTACAGAGATTTAACAATAATATAATAAACAAAGTAAAGAAGGAAACGGAACCGGATAAGCACAAAATTATGGTATTACCTGATTCTAAATTGAGCAGGAAAATTAGAATAATAGCAGCTAAATACAATATTAAAACAGTTTTAAGACAATCGCTTACTATAGGCAATAAACTACCTAACCAAAAAGAAAGAGTAGAACCCCTCGAGACATCAGGAGTATATGCGATACCTTGCAAAGAATGTAATCTCCGGTATATAGGCGAAACCATGCGACCTATAAAGGTTCGTAGAGGTAAACATAAGACAGCCTGCAAATATGGACACATTCAAAGATCAGACTTAGCTAGGCATTCGAAGGAAACGGGTCATGAAATAGACTGGGAAGGATGTAAACGCATCGCGTTATGCAACCGCAACAGATTAACTAGACTAATTAGAGAGTCAATTGAAATAAAATCAGGAAAAGGTGTAATGAATGTAACATCGGTAGAAAAATCATTGGGCCCAATATTTAATGAAGCATTTTCTATGGTCAGAAAACGTGAGGCTGCGGAACATGAATTAAGTGGGAACCTAAGTAAAAAACCTCGCTTATAGAAAACTGGTTGCGAATGATCTGTACCAATATCAATTTCCTATATACTTATTTTTATCACTAAAAATGTTCCAAAAGAGGGTATACCGATTTAGCAAGGGTTAGTAGATAGAACATTAGATAAGGCACATTGGACTTACATTGTTGCTTATATTTTATATATTTATATAAGGTAGGAATATCTTAATAAATGAATAAGACATTTAACTCACACTGTTGCTTATATTTATATATATATGTTTTTATACATATTTATATGTATTTTATATATTTATATAAGGTGTGAATAAATAAATATACAATCTGATTAATTGGTAAATAAAAAAAAATACAGTAAGAAAAGAGTAAAATAATAATTTATTAGAAATATGCAAACGTATATATATATATACATATATATAGATAGGATTAAAGATATTGGACTCACACTGTTGCTTATATTTATATATATATATGTTTTTTTTTTATACATATTGATATGTATTTTATATATTAATATAAGAGTGCATAACCTAATAAATATTTATTACTAATGTACATATATATATCTATATATATATATATAGGATTAGGATGTTGGTCTCATACTGTTGCTTATATTCATATATATGTTTTTATACATATTGACATGTATTTTAAATATTGATATAAGGTGTGACTAACGTAATAAATAAATATATTATAAGAAATAGAAATTATTCATGTTTGAATAATTATCAATGGTCCTTTTTCAATATATATATATATATATATATACATATATATATATATATATACATATATATAGATAGGATTAAAGATATTGGACCCACACTGTTGCTTATAGTATATATATATATATATATATATATATATATATATATATATATATATATATATATATGTTTTGTATACCTACATATTGATATATTTTATATATTAATATAAGAGTGCATAACCTAATAAATATTTATTACTAATGTACGTATATATCTCATATATATATATATATATATATATATATATATATATATAGGATTATGGATGTTGGTCTCATACTGTTGCTTATATTCATATATATGTTTTTATACATATTGACATGTATTTTATATATTGATATAAGGTGTGACTAACGTAATAAATAAATATATAATAAGAATATAAATTATTCATGTTTAATAATTATCAATGGTCCTTTTTCTCGATATATGTATATATATATATAAAGGTGTTACGATATTATATTTAGATATATATGTATATAGATATAATGAATTATTTTAGTCATATGAGCAAATATTCTTCTGCAATTATTTCCAAAAGTTGATTAACTTCGTATTGTGCTTACGATTAGTTTTTTTGAAGAACGTCAGTTGTCCAGACTATCTCTATCTTTCTCTCTTTAATCGTTCACCTAAGCGTCGCTATAACATTCACTCTCCATCCATCTTCGTAACTTGCTGCTCCATATTTGAACTAATTTGTTGCTTTGTGCGCAATACCTCACACACCATTATATACATTAGAGTTCCCGGCTTTAAATAAAATACAGTATATGATAGTCGAGGTTTTAGTTTTAGCATTTTTAAATTTTGATTACCGTGACATAGTAGCAATACAGTTATAACAAATAACAAAAGGTTCGATACTGTCTCTCTCCCCTAAAATATTCTGTATACGAGATGAGATGATGTATAGGTGAGTTAATGATTGGTCTGCTAATTATAAAAGTTATATACTGAGTTTAGTTACTGAGACAAATCCTATGATTAAAATAGAGTTGAGTCAAATATATATAAATCGAATGGTTTTGGAACGAGGTTACCACATTTGCTTAAATCTGCTATTGTGATCAGTGTTGTGTTGCCTGACCTGAGGATGGTGTTGGATAGTAGGCACCGAAACGTCGCCAGTAAACAAAGATGTGATAGAACCGCATTTCCAGTTGAAGTAAAAATGATTCAACCCGATCAAAGACAAAACAAAATTGGAAAATGTGAAATATCGGATCTTTGTGTAACTGCCCGTGTACAGCTATTAGGTATAGTTTGTTGTGGAGAAAAGATATATATGCTATTATTTATTAGGTGTTGCGCACCTACTAACAAATTAGTCCAAGTATAACCGGAAAAATAAACCAAATACAGCATAATCGAAAGGTATAATCTCGAGCAAATTCGTTTCGTGTTTACTGGCGACTTATCAGTAGGAGCCGGTATTACACCCTTTACCCACTAAATATTTGAATAAGGAATGTGGGAAAATAGGACAGAACCATCTCCTACACGACTGTGTGAACCAGCAGTAGTGAAGCTAACCTTATTTAAACTACGTAATACATAGAACACACAAAACCTTTTTTTCTACAAGACCAATATTAGTAATTTTCAATTACCTGCTCCATGTATTTGCTAAATGGTCAATCCGTATACGGGAACCGTTTTGCAAAGTACTAGGTAACTATTTGGTTTCCGATTCCTTTGTCCTTATGCAAAATACAAGATATAAATGTTAATAATTTGATTCACCTGTTATTTTATATGACATCTGTGTTTATGTACTTCAAAAGAGATTAAACTTTTGAAATTATTATCCAGGCAATTGAGCAAAGCATATTACCATCTGAAGTCTCAGAACATACTCTACGTAAGCTTATGGTGCTTTGAAATGAGTAATTTTCTTTTAATGGTATTAGCCAAAGAAAGTTTGATAGTGTAGCATTGGGAAGCCTCCTATCTCCTGCGTTGTAGGCCATCATGAGAACACATCAATAAAGAGACAAAAATGTTCACATTGTATAAGTTATGCTGATGAACGTTGAATGTTCCTAAAAACAGTTTGCAGTCACAAAACACTACTTCCGATAGTCAGTAAAGCGTATAAGATTATCAGCTTAGAAACGGCAAAGGCAATTTGCAACTGTTCCTTCAATACAATTTTCCAGCAGTTAGCATACATTTTTTCAAAATCTGACAGACTATTATTATAATCAAGGTTGCGGTCTTGATATAAACACCTGACCCATTAATTACTTACATATGTCAGTATAAACTAAGAATTGTATAGTGTAGAAAAGGCAATTCATCCAGAAGACCGGTTTCGTCCTTATTGGGAACTCATCAAGTACTGGCCAGAATTTGCCGCGGACAGGATACGAACCTGGACAGACTAGTTTGTACAAATTCAAAAGGCGACGAATACAACAACAACAACAACAACAACAACAATGAATAACAACAAAAACAACAACAAACAAAAAACAAAACAAAAACAATAATAACAAACAAAATACCAACAACAACAACAACAACAATAATAACAAATAATAATAATAATAATAATAAACAATAATAATAATAATAATAAAATAAAAAATAATGTAATAAAAAATAAAATATAAAAAATAATAATAATAATAATAATAATAATAATAATAATAATAATAATAATAATATACACACACACACACAGGAATAATAATAATAATATAATAATAAATAATAATAATAATAATAATAATAATAATAATAATAATAATAATAAAATTATCAATGGTATTTCGAGGCACTGGACTAAGTCATCGGATGAAAGGCAAAACCAAACTAAACTGATGTGTCATGGGCATGAAAATAAGGCAATTTGCTTCAACATCCCATTTAAGATCCTTTTTATTTCTCATATGGCGCAGAAGAAATTTGAAGCTGCATTAATACACTCAGTTAATGAAGCTACACTACGAGTGTTATTTAAGGTAACAAAATTGCCTTTAAAAGCAATTCAAGGTAAACCGCTGTTAATGCCTACATCAATAATTATTTGCCGACATACATGCGCAAGTTGTCGATCAACTTCCGTAGGTCAATCGACCAGACAGTTATTCGAATAATAAATACACGTCCGCAATTGAGCAGTAAATAGTAAAAACTCGCTCATTAGGTATACAAACGTAGCATTTAATAAAATTTATTTATTTATTTATTTTCTTTCTCATATTATTCTCAAGTATACAATAATGAATATCTCTTTACAAATAATTTGAATGGCCAAATAAAATAGAAAAATGTAAACATGGAAAGAGTGTAAAATAATGGAATAACCAACCAATTGCATGCATCATCTCCAGTTCAAGCTCAAAATCTGAACATGCTTTTTCTTATTGCATAAATTCGGCTGCAATTTGTTTATCCTTATATCTTCGTATGTAGTAATAAAAGTAACTTTTCAGAATTATTTATGCTGTACATTGCAATCATTATAGAGATAACGTTTGAAATGTAATTTTCTCTCGCACTCCTTTTATTCATAAAAAGGGCTGGGAGCTTTATGCCGATCTCTCATTTTCATTTCTCGTAAAGTTGACAAGCAAGACTTGTTGTGATTACACGTGTAGTTAGTCTTATGCAAAAATGCGTAAATATTTGCTCAGTTCATCCAATACATTCGACCTATTTTGTTGAATACAATTACGGATATATTAAACAGGGAAATTTTGCCGTAGGTAAAGTTTTCAGCAGTCAACAAACTGTCATAGTTTCCAACTTTCTTAATTTGATAAGTTCGGTATTTTTATAAAATGAACAATAAAAAAGCACGAATACGAAGTATTCGAATTTCGATTGTTAAAAAGAAATTTTGAATTATTTTAAACATATTTATTAGAACCTTAGTTTTAGAGTTACTTACTGTAACTTTATGATGCGTGAATGAAGACATTTTTATCTTCCTACTAATTTTATTAAGTAGCGTTGCTTACTCCTGTTCTTTATTCGTGTTGAAGTGGTAACAATTTATATGTTAATTTCCAAGTGGTATATTTGTTAATATGTCTACCAATATTTTTTTTTCTTTTTCAATGTGAACAAATTTTCTAAAGCTTCAATAGAACAAAAATCAGAACATCACAATTTAATTCTTTTGAATGATTACTCTTGTACCTTTGAACATTTGTGCGACGGAATGCGTTCGAAGGAGTAGATCATCAATTTAACCTCGTACGCATGTGACAGTACTTTTAGGTGGCTAAGGTGTGAATGAAACTAAAAATTTCTAAACTGGATATATTGGCTTTGACATTTAAATTTAGGCCAATTTATTTATATTAATTTCCACGTTTGTTCACAATAAACACACTGTTTCACCGTGAGTTTATTTAAAAAAGTCAATTTGCTTAAGTCTTTTGAAATTGTTTACCATTGAGCCGGATTCTAAAATAATAATAAAACAAAAATCAAATATTCATTATTAGGATCACTGTTAGACCAGTTTGTCAAAATATTTAATAGTTTAAACATATTGTGATATATAATTATTTTCAGATGTCATGTATTCTCCGAGCAATGCGTCTATCAGAATTTGGGTACAATATATGAACCCAATTCGAGTAATAACAAATTCTGTGAACAACAGAATGTATAGCTTCCGTTGAATACTATCTTTGGTATTGGAACAAATCGAGAAATTCTCTCCGTTGCACACATCCGAGTTCACTAAGAAAACGTGGTAACTAGAACGTAATATTATATTTCATGCTTTACGCTATTGATAGATCAAGTTCATATTGTCGATGAATTCATGTGCTGTTCGTCCGCAATACGTTTGGCTTTTGTGATATTTAAACCTTTTTGTTAGTGGCTACGCTATACGTAAAATCTAAAATAGCAAAATAATAATCTTATACTTCGGGTTATAGTTTAAAATTCATTCATTTTGCGAATTTGCATTTCAAAGTTGGTGTAATATTGAACAACCCCCAACGTAGTCTACGTTTGTTTTAACAATTCTAGGCCAAGCCCACGGACGAATTTTGACCCGCGTAATCATTAATTATTGTAGTGAACAATTTACTTAGTTAGAACGAATATATTTTAAATCCATGAAAAAAACTATTTTACTAAATGGAATTTAAATGTATATCTTTATTCTCATATTTGACATATCAACATCGAAACTGTAATTTAAATTAAGTGGACATTGATTTTTGCTGTCATTACAAAAAACTTAATTTTAATTGAGTTGCTAAATTGCGTCCACGTAATAACTGGAAGAATAAAAGTATATTATTTCTGAACTCCTCCGGTGTTATTACGCAATGCGGGTTTTGGATTACTCGTCAATAAAACTTTTCTCATAAACTATTTTATTTGACTAATGCGAATAAAATGAGAATCTCGAACACATTTGCTTTAGGTGTAAACAATTTTTGTGCATAGAAATTTACTTAATGAAGTTTTAGAGAGATGCATTTATTTTACTCGTGGTAACAGTCGAAAATTTCCCACGTCACCGGATTGGATTAGTAAGTCAACTGCAGTAGGTAAATCGAATTTTACTCAATAAAACGAAATACGTGAATTCATTTATAAAAAATCGCATTTATTAGGCTGTGATCCGAAATAGCAAATTTAAATCAACGTCAAAATATATGAAAATGTATCTTATTTTACTATGGGAATCATTATACTATAATTCATTTTCTCGAAATTAGTATTTGTGTATCGCAGATGACAGAAATTCAGCCTGGCTACAAAAAATTGCACTCATAAGTGAAAATATGTTTATTTAATGAAAAAAATCGAAATGCATCTCTTTTCGCGAAATAGTTTGATTTATAATATTCTAAATAGTTGAAGAACATATTAATATCTGCTTGGTTAGTATATTTTATTAAGAAAATTTTAAAAGGTTTTCTCGGTTAAGGGTAAAAGGCTATTATTTAAAAATTATAAAAATGCATTTATTAACTTAGTTAATATTCAGAATATTATTTTGGTTCACAAAAATGCAATTGAATTTTTTTAGTGTAGATACTTAATGTCAATTTTACTATCCCGTATGTCTTGAGCGGCTTATGGTAACGCAGACAAAGACAATTTGAAATTCTTGTAAAGGTAATTTATAATTTACAATCAGATTAAAATAAGCCGAATTATGCAAACCTGGAAACGTCACTTTTGCGAATATTGCTATTTATAAAGTTACAAACTGCCTGTTTGGCACAGTTTTATTGCTCAAATTTTTAATTGTTGTTTTATAAAACTTTTAAAATGGTATCATAAACATTTGAAATGTAAAAACGATCACTAGCATTCTAAATTTGCAATAAATTACTTTATTCGGGATAAAAAAATTAAACTTATCAAAAGCTGATTTTTGACGAAGAAAAAGAAAAAAATTAACTATTTCAATTTTGCTAATTTCGGTCCAGTCACAGTAATTACTTTTTCTATGCCTTTGCTCAATTTGGGCGATTAAAAAACGCAGAATTTTCCATAGGTGGTAGATACACTTTAAGCTGACCGCCAAAGTTAATAGTGAGCGGCTTTTGGACGGTTGTGCGTAACGTTAATTATATTAAAAGTAGTACAAACTTCAGACGTTGTGTAAAACTTTGCGCCACGTGGCGCCCTACTACTCTTGAACATCAGTGGACTAAAATAGACCATGTAGCAACCAGTCGCAGCTGGCGTGTTCTCATTCAGGTTTGTCGCTCTTTTGGGTACATATGTCGTGTCGGAATAAATCATAAATAGTGGTAAACAAACTCGAACAACCGTCCTCCCGACAGAAATATAAAGATATTCAAAAGGCAAAGCTAACTGGTCTTGATGGCGAAACTACGAATTTACTTTGGACCAAAATAATTTCAAAAACTCAGGCAATATGTCTGACGAGGTAAGTAATGAGAATCGCAAAAGCTGGAGTACCTTTCTCGAACCTTTTTCATTAATGGAGGAACGCAATTAATTCAATCTGCCTTAAAGGTCGTGTTTACAGTGCACCTGTGCGCGCCGTTTTACTGTATGCTGGTGAGACTTGGCCCCTTAAAGTTGATGGTTTAAGGCGCTAACAGGCAGTCAGCCATCATTGTTTAAGAAGTATACAAAATGTTGGTTACCACCAACGAATAATCACCGTTGACATCCGTAGACATATTTTTTGATCAGCGAACAACTGCTCCTCCGCAGAAAAACAAATAGTGCTACATCGATTTCGTTGGCTCGATCAGGGTTTACGTATGCCTTCAATTTAGATTTCCCAGTAGAGCTCAGTTAACCCATCCAGCGCCAGATTGGCTTAAGCATCAAGGTAGGCAGATTTCGGCATGGAAGAAACTGTTGAAGTCACTTGCATCCAAATTAAGTATTATATGATCCACTCGTCTGCCAGGATGGGATTCATGTGAGCATTGTAGTTCTTGGTTAGTAACCCTGTGCGATATGGCACCGAATCGAGCTCAGTGGCAATCCCGTTGCAGATGTCTAGTAGAATCGTCATCTTAATTTTCTGTTCTAATAAGGGTAGAATTAGCTGATAGGTTTTGTTTAGTTTATAACGCGATACAGTAAATGACGCTAGGAAGCTGTATTGTTGATGCTGCCTTGCCTTAAAGCTCACTTGCCCATAATTATTCTGTGTAGAAGATTAGTTTCGTAACTTCTGTCAGTTATCTAGAAAAATATACTCATAATAACTAGGTGAAGTCTTTCTCGTAAATCTCACTAATAATTTTTGTCTCGTTCCTTATGGTTATATGGCAGTGGAACATTAACTACTATTGGCTTTGTGTGGACGTGCATGATGATGATAATGATGATGATGATGATGATGATGATGATGATGATGATTTTTGTGACTGCCTTACTGCTAAATGAAAATCACAAATGATGCATGCCATTATACTTGTCGGTTACCATATTCTAAAACTTCATATTTTAGTTATGTGACAAAGAATTTTTTCAACGAAAAATGCATACGATTTCGTTGTTTTTGACAATCTAGAAATCTTTTATGTGTATTGATTTTATCCTTCGATATAAATGGCTCTTCAGAGTAAGTCGAACTTATTCAATTTATATGGCAAGAAACGGAGACCAAGAGAAAAATGTAGCCACAATTTGTACTGTTGCAAAGTATATTTGGACAAAACTGTATTTTCTGCAACCAAAAAATGAAATATAAAAAAAATTCATTTTTAACTCTCCGTTATTTTATACGAACGATTCAGGTTATGGAGAGTTCTTTTCATCGTAAAATGCATACAATTTCATCTGGTTAACATTTAATTTTATTGATTTTTCCTTCTATTTTAATTTATCTACAGAGGAATGCGTTATAGGCAACGTACATAGTGAAATCAGACGTCCTTCTGACTGCTCCTGTGACGAAATTAATTATTGCGTTCGAAGGTAAGCACGCGACATCGATATAAATTAAAATTCATAAATCTCAATATAAATAACACATAAACATCTATCTATTGGTCGATATATATATATATATATATATATATATTACTGATGCCAAGGTTCTCCCATATATTTTAATTTACACAAATGAGACTATTCGCTTTATATGTGACGGATGAAAATTTTACCCGTTTTCGTCGTTAAACTTATTGGAAACTTTTATTATTATTTTATTTTGCATAACTAAATCATCAAAATCTATTTGAAATAGGAACCTACCGATTTGTATCATTTTTGTAGATCCCATAATTAATAAAGTTATTTCTTTAAATTGCTATGAATTTTTTCATTTTACGTGACAAGCGGTTGTGTGCTGAATAGGACATGATATTATTTATAATGCTGGAACCAGTTACTGATACAATAGCTATAGTGTTTGAGTTAGCGTTGAAGTCGCATTTTCGAATACTTTATATGTTAGCTTCACTACTGCAGGATTACACATTCGTCTAGGGGATTGTACCGTCCTATGATCCCACAATTCCTCACCCAAATATATAGTGGTTAAAGGGCGTAATACCGGCTCCTACTGATAAGTCGCCAGTAAGCAGGGAACGAATGTGCATGGCATTATATTTTCTGAGCATGCTGTCTTTGGTTTATCCTTCTGATCATAACTGAATTAATTTGTTACTAGGTTAGCAACACCTAATACATACTTGCATTAAATTATTTGACTTTTAAACGTAAAATATTTGGGATAATTTTAGTATGTAAATTACGGAATACGACATAGTTACGATAGATAAAATATGAAGTGGTACTCATTTTGTGATTGACAGCTGACCAATGGCATTATTGTGCAATTAATGAAACCCTTTAAGCCTTATACAAGATTTAATGAACCTTTCAATTTAATTCGTCTTTTTTACATTGCGCAAATAGCGAACAACCCCTTTAAAACGTTGATGACGACAAACGGTAGAAAGGCGAAGAATAATATTTGGAATTTTTTGGGCTCTTCTTAAATTAACTTTTATATATATATATATATATATATATATCGGGCAAATAATGTGAAGTAGACATGCCGTTACAACAGCAATCTGACCAATGGTTTATTTCGAAGCCTAATAGCAAATTTTTCTTAAAATGTGGCATAACATGCTCGGAGAATTATATTATTTGTGTCCAAAATCATTAGTGTACGACTGAATGACGTTAGACGAACATTGGCTCTGCGAACGCTGAAAACAAATCAAGGACGCGATCTTGTTATAACCACCAGTCCTGCTATAAACAAAAATGTATATTATGGAAGATTTTGGCTGTTATTTGTAACTTCAGGTATACAGAAGTGCCAAAAATGATTCTCGTAAAGGAAAGACTGACCAAGAAACATTTGATAGTATTTAACTGAGAATTGCATGCAGCGTGGTGCAGGATAGATCAGTATTTAGAGCAATATTAAACATACCCAGGTTCCAGCCCTTTCCGCGGCCAATTCTTGACAGTATGTGAAGGGTTCCCAACAACGAAGAAGCCGGATCTTCTAGATGAATTGCCATTTCCACACTATACTATGCTTAGCTTATACTGACAAACGTATGTACATAATGAGTTAGGTGTTTATGTCAAGATCACAACCTTGATTAAAATTAATTTCTATCACCGCCCACGCAAACAATGTTCGTTTAATTTTGTAACAGTTCAATTAAAAAACTTTCCCATGTAGCGCGGTGCCCGTTCTATATTATTAGATTGGGTTTGTTTAAAAGTTTTTTTAGGTCTAAAGGTATGCTATATAGACTCCACCTAAAGGGAAAGCTAATCAAGAAACAATAGTCAGCAAGTAACAAATAACTGTGTACAGTGTGCTCCCAGCAATCCCAGTGGTTGGAACAAAAGATTCTGAAACAGACGTGCCTAGATTTGAGTCCTGTCACGGCAAATTCTTGACAGTATGTCTTTTTTTATGCCGTATAAATGTATCTAAAAAAATTAAATATATGTACTTATAATAAAAACGGGACCTATTTGCTCGAAATATGTTTGCATAATTAAGAAAATAGCCGCACATAAGCTTGTGCTTGAAGCAGAATTCTCAGTTATCAAATGTTTAAAACTTAAAAGCATTGTGCCTATTCAAATGCAAACTACAAATAAATCAAATGTGCCATATTTTTAAATTTTACTCGTATACAGTGGAGTTGCGAAATCTGACACAAAACTCTTAATTACCATAAATTTAATTATCATTCTCAGCATATAATTTTCTTCAATTATTTTTTCCTGCCGTCATGAAAATTGATTTTACGTTTGATATAATGTCGCATTATAAACCTGATTGTGCTCTGTACGGCACTGTTTCTATCCCAATCTTTAATTTACCCTCATATTATTATTTAAATGTAGAGATATACATATTTGCATTTATTGGAAAACGCTTCATAAATGAAATGGTAAGCGTCTTTTTCCGCACAGTGATGCGAAAAAATGGCATAGATAATTAAAAATTTCTCTTCGACAAGCTCAACCCTAACTTCAAATTTATTCTCCGTCTTTAAATCCAATTTTATTTGAAAATGCACACTCCTAGATACAGAATTGAGGTGTTGACCATACTTAGTCAAACAGTTGCGATTATAGATATCTACATTTGACCAATATTTGAATATACATCTAACAGTGAGCTCCGATTGGCCCAAAACCTATTGACCAATCCAAAGTCGTTTACGAGAAATAGAATAATATGTTATTCTTTTTGCTAGGCAGTTAATTTCACAAATTCGTGTGTCAAAATTATCCTTATATATTTTTAAAATACTTAATCCATTGGCAGATAATATATTTTTTTCTTAAATATTTACTTCATAATGTGTTGTTATACATAATTATTATTTAGTCGGTTGACTTTTAAGTGTCAATTTATCGCTTATATATTTTTTTAAATGATGAAGTAGTTTTGTGATAATAAATATCTGTCATAACCAGCATAACACAAGATCTCTATTGATATTTTAGATATTTCCAGTTTATAAAGGATACTTAATCTTGTGGTGACCTATGTCTCCTGCGACTATTTTTGAATTAATAATCGGTCAGGAGTTATAAAATTTAAGATGTTCTACGTCTTGTTGTCTTCGTAAACGTCTACCAGATAGTTTCGAAGTCGACGGAATGAGCGTACGCCGACGTAAGAAATTTGGATTACCTATTGTGACGTGCAGTTATTAACAAGTTTAAAATTAATCGTCAGAAAATCGGAGGCACTAGCCAATTTTGTAATGGAAGACAAAATAACCGTTTTGCGCAATGAAGTCTTCGGGTTTTATCTATGATGAAAACGAACTCTGAGCAGTGCACCATGCGTAATCATACTTTATGGATAAAAGTTAACAGATAAAACTTTGAAAAATAATACTAGTGAAATACAATTGTATATCAAAATAAACAAATTAATACTACATATGCTAGAACTCACAATTGAAATCAATACATACATTACAATACTATGACGTGTACAGAAGATAATGACAAAAAACGCAGATCTCCTAATGTGACAAAGTTCCATTCACATTTCACATTACATAATAATGCTCCAAATAGAAAAAATGTGGAATTAGTACAAGAAAACAGTGCAGCAGAAAAAGCGATCGCTGGAAACTGTATCAAAATGGCGGAGCTAAAGAGCTGCGACCATCACTCCATCGGCAGAGTTGACGAGCTTAACGTGTTAACTGACGGCTCTTTTAACTTTCCAAGCAGTTTACTGACAAAACCATGTTTGCAAGCTCGAAAGGACGAGATGGGGCAAACTTTGCCGCCAAGCGATCTTAGTGTCGATAAAATTACAAAACGACTTATTAAGAAAACTTTATCAGTTGGCGCGTATTCCGTCTTACCTAATTTGCAGCACAAAACACCTCCGAGTCAAATGTCACACATTGTCCATGAAGATGCCATTTGCAACAAGTCGAAAAGTTATTCTTCTAATTTTGTATCTAAAGTTAATCTAACACGCCAGCCTTTTAATAACAATGATAATTTGTCTAACCCTGCTTCTACACCCACCAAATCCACTAACAAACCGTCCATCAATCCTTCAAATGCCGATCAATGCTGCTCAATTACCACTGTGCAATCTGACCTCGAATTACTTCGTGAACGCCGTCTGACAATTGGTGTTAACCTTGCCCAACACAGGTTGTCCAGTTTGGTAGACGCAGTCAATAACTCACGAAACAGCTCAATTTGTCCAGCATCACTGGTGAAGGAGTTGAACTTTGCAATTGAAATTCTCAACGAAGCTGCCAGCAAAGTCGTTACGTAAGCTTGTTTTTGATAACGTTTTTGCGAAATATTTCACCAATTCATCTAATATTTATTTTGGTTTTGCATTTCTATTTTATTTTTGAAAATAAACTTCACGTTAGAGACAGTTTATATTATCTTTTAATGGGTAATAATTTTTCCGCACACTTGAAAAATATCGAGACTAAATGCATTTATGTTAAATGTGGTATAATAATTGAGTCATTTTAAATAGAATATAATGTTAAAATGTGTAAAAAATATTAAAAAATATGGGAGGATTTTCTTCTACTCATCATTAATATCGAATGCATGATTTCACAATTAGCAACATAATGATATATTTTATAACTTAGTTTAGAATTTTGGAAACAATAAATATAATTTATGTAGCTCATTATTCGAAATTGTCAAAATAACGTATTTAGATAAGTTCTATTTTTGCATGGTCTACAAATAATCTTTAATTGATTTTTTTTCTTAATAACAACAGTTTCCATGTAGCAAAACGATAAAGATTTTGAATCCTTCGCCACACACCTTTATTGCGCTGATGTTACAAAAATATTTAGAGTTTTAGAGATTAAAATAAAAAAATAATCCTATTTCGTCAGGCAAAGAAAAAAACCTCCAATTGCACGTTTTAACACATTTATACATTTTAGAGTTATCACTAGAGCCTTGTGTTTAACGGTGGCTCACGAACCTTAACGAATTTTTTTGAATAGCCGTGTATACAGTGATTGTTTATCTGCGTCGAAATCTGAAAGATCTAGTTTTCACGACTGCTGCCGACATTTCCTGTCAAGTACAACAAAGGCGAAATCTCTAGAATTGAGAGCCAATAATATGCCTGATCCTCGTTATTCCCTTTGGCATAGTAAGTGTGGTCGACGGAAGATTTATTGTTTTGCGACTGATTGGATAAATTGTGATGGAAGTGTATCTAGCAGTTGCACATTTGATTTGATGGAATTTGCAAAAACTGTTGGTATAAAATAAGCATGAAATATAATCGGCATAAAAGTCTATCATCAAGACCATCGCTTTTAGCCTATTAAACATTTAGCCGTAGTAACCGGAAATGCATTCGCAAGGGTGGCAGAGAAATATTGGTTTGAAGTTACACTAAGTTATCCTAACGCGACTGAATCCGCACAAATTATACAATTTTAAGTAATAACGTTTTGTACATATTCATACATATCCTGAAAAGCTAAAGTCGACAATATAGAAAATATAATATAAACATTGCATTAGATAGCCATTGGATTCCTTCAACTCGACAAATAATTCTTCCTTTTTAGGAAAATCATCGATTGTTGCCTAAACGCCACATTTCAATAATTATGTCGAAGTTTACCTTATATAAATAAAACATGTGTGTAAGTCCCAGCGGAAAGTATATCGGACATATTCAAGACTGACTGGCCTTGTTAAATAAAGGACACACTGCTTAGTTGCCCATAGCTACAATTATTAACTCATAAAATGGTTGGGTATCGAGTCTTACTAATTTACTTTGCGTGTACAAGTTAAAATATAAATGGTACACCTAAAAAACAGAACCCAGTCGTTTTCATATGTATGATCGTGTTTAAATTGTCGTATGACTTGTGAATCTCCAATTCACGCTTCAAAATCAGTTTAAGTTTCTATTAGCAGTTTTTTAGATCGGAACAAAATCATTTCCAGTTGACAGGCTTCGTTTTAGAATCTCACACTTTAATTTATTAATCAAGTTAACCTCGTCGTGGATCATTATGGCCGCGCAGTAAATCAATAAAAACGATTTATCTAGATTTCTTTGCAAACGACTCGCACGCATATCTTGTGTGTTAGTAATAGCATTGCTAGTTGGACGCGGTTTAAACGCCAAATTCAAAATAAGCAACTGTTTTGTGCTCATGGCTGAGTCATCTACAAATCCAGAACGATGTCCCGCTGTCACGGTATATTTGATTTAGTAACGTTAGACACACGCTTGAATTATTTTAACCTAGGCATATAAAAGTAATATTCAATTATGTCTAAATAATACTATACCTTTAACAATTTTAAAATTTATTCGCTGCATATAATTTTGCCGTCATTTAAAAATTACTTGCACCAAATTAGGAACGAGCAATCATTAAGATCACCTGCTACTTCCGAAAAAGATTGCTTATTTGTTATATAGCGATGCCAGTTGTCATATTTAACTGGTGAGTGTAGCATACTTCACTCAAATAACTATTATATTGATAGATTCCATTCTCAAAAGCTATAAATATTAATGCATTATGTATGGCCTCCTTTTTAACAAGAAAGCTAATAAATTAGAAGAGGTCTCTAAAATTTTTTATAGTTAAAAAAGCTTAAAGCTAAAAAGTCCATAAGCCATATTTTTATTTTCTCATAAATAAATACAGTTTGACGTCTTATAATCTCATTTATATTATCGGATTTAGCTATGATAAGGGGGAGCACGGAAAATATTTATTGATGTAATGACAACAGAATTGTCTATATATATATATATATATATATATATATATATATATATATATATATATATATATATATATATATATATATATATATATATATATTTATTGTATCCGTCAAATAATCAATGAGATCGGATATGCCCAGGTGGAACATTATACAACATTATACAACATTATACAACAATAATCCATTTAATAGAAAACTGAACAGCAAACACTGAGAATTCCAGCAACGAGCGTCATCATTTGCAGAGTAAATTGATGAAAAATGAGCGTCAAAACCGCGGCTAAGTCATTTATTGTTTTTATTAATTACCGATAGCAGTGGTAGAAAATGCTTTTTAATATGAAATTAATTTTCAGTCATACGCAATGCTGCTAGTAAACGCCACTAAAACTCTATGACACTTATAATGAAGCTTTATCTCGCTAATAGTTCTCGAGTTTGCAGTAGGTCGTTCTCAAACTAAGGGCATCACGATAGCTAGGCTGAGCCGTAGTTTCAACGCAAAAAATAGAGCTTTGATAGAAATAAAAATTAAACTAAATCTATTTCTTATAAAATCATTAAAAATACATGCTACGTGAAGTCTCGGAGAAAATTTCGATGAGCCAATAATTCTGACAAAAAATTTTTATGCATGCAAATCAGGCTAGATTTTATTTTTGATTAAAATTATAAAAGCCTATGTAGATGAAAACCGCACAATTAGAGGAATTGCATTTTAATCTAAAAATGTGATGTGAAGTGATTGGATATGCGGTGATGTGACGCGGCCTGATGTAATAATATGTTATATGATGTGTTGCGATGTGGTGTTTTGTAATGAGATGTAATCTTAAATGATGTTATATGATGCAATTTGATATGATGTGTTGTGATGTGACATGATGCGATGTGATTTCGTGTGATTTTGAAATGATGTGATGTGATGTGACGTGATCTGATTTGATGTGGAATTATATGACATGAACTGATGTGACGAGATTTGTTACACAATTCTTATAATGTAATGTAATAGAATATTATTCTTAATGAGATGTAATTTGGTTCTTTATGATATTTTCCTTTATTTGTCTACTTTCTTGTAAAGTCACGCATTTGAGCATAGAACAGTATTTTTAATATTTTGGGTGTTGGAAATAAATTTTTTTGATGACATATTTTATTCCAGTTGCAGTATTTTTCTTCCGCGTCTACGTATTTCTACTATTTATCTTTTCTGCTTTTTTTATTTATTCGTAGGCTGCATAAAAATCTTGCTCATTTTCCCTTCTTTTCGCATCAAATGATGTTTTCGTCTTGGTAATGCCAGTTTACTGTTCTCTAATAGGATTTATTTATTATCAGTCTTTTTAATAAGCTTGCACACCATATTTTATTAACGTGTAAAATTTTCTTCCATTTATGTAAAGAGTATTATAAACATCATATAATTTTTTTTTCAGATTGTACATATTTCCTAGTTTAATTCTCTCAAAAGACTATACAATGAGTTTAATCTACAGGATTTTTACGACTTAAATTTTTTAAATGGCTTCATAAATCGATCACATTTTATACCGCGCATTTTTCTTAAAGGTAAATTTGCACAATAAAATAGTTATCTTTATATGTATCTAACAATTAAGAGAGCCTAAACATTCCTCGTTTGTGTGGAAGGTGATAAGAATTATTTTTTGTATTGTTTGTGGGACAGGGTCGTACAGTGGATATAGTCATAAATCCACAACAAAACTACTCAGGTTAGTGTCATATCCACAATTAAATTTTGGACATAACTTGAGGGTTTCCAGTTAAAACGTGACTTCCTGCTGAACGTATGGCCTTTGTGTTCCATGTACAACACTTAGTGAATACAATGAAATGTTGATATAATGGGATTGGTGCGTATATCAAGATCACCAACTTGATTTAATTAAATGCGACATCTTCAATTGCGCAAGACATGTACCAACTGTATGCTGTTTTTTCGAGTCAGATTGATGTCGTTTTATGTAAATCTAGTAATTTGGTAACATCTATGCAAAGACATTATATCTTTATTTATTTATCCTTTGACGTTTTACATTATTGATCGCCCATATTTTTAATTGAGCGCACCATTTTTTGGCCTATATTTTAAGGGTGGACACACTAGCTATATACTTTGAATGGTTACTTAGTGCGAGTTTCATATGTTGGATTTCCCCGAGTGTCTCCGTATTAGTTGGGAGCGGATTCGTTCCTTTTTTCAAAAGACTTCAAAATCGTTCATACTAAACACTGGAAATGAGGTTCGATCTAATCTTCGTTTACTGGTTACATGTAATTAGAGATCTGACTATGGTTCCGGAAAATACCAAACGGAAACATATGCAGACAACGAGGATTAGATCGGACCTTATTTCATTTTCATAGTTTGAACGATGTTAAAGCCTTCAGGAAGAAAAGTACAAATCCGCACTCAGCCAGAACGAAGACGAAACGGATGTGTATTTTGAAATGGAGATCAATCGGATCTTTGTGAAACTGATAGTGCAAAAAAACAATTCTAACAATATTTCAAAATAAGTAAATGTATATGGGAAATATATGCACCATTCTGAGTATAGAATCGATTAAAATTTCCATTCAGAACATCCATTAACTTAGCTAATAATCTGTTAAATATGCAGTCTAAATTCTGACAACGCTAGATTTTTTAATTTGTTTAGCATTTAAAATAACTTGCTGTCTATTCTATGCTATGTTTTAAGTAATATAAAATACTTTTTATGTTCTTCTCATGGTGTAAATAAGTGTTGCCTTTAAAATTTGCTGAGTAAACTTTGATGCGTACTTAAATATCATCAAAAGCTTTCCTGTACACATCACAAAACTCTCGCATCTTCCGTTACCATGGAAAAATTATTTTTGCAGTGTTTTAATAATTGATGGAACAAAAGAAGATATGTTGAGATATTGTCCCGGAAATTTTATGTAGTTTTAAAAATCCACAAATTGTTCAATGGAAAATTCCTGGTAGATACCTTAGCAAGTTCAATATTTATGACCTCATATTTATTTTATCCCTATTTTACAATTTAGTCGTCATTGAAAAGTAATTAATACTTCACAAATATTGTAACATAAAATAAGAAAATTTAAAAAAATATTGATTTCTAAGAAAACTTTAACGAGCAATAAGAAAATAAAGTTATTTATACGTAATCAAGAATCTTATAAGAAATATAACTGTAGCTGGTTCTTGGATATCAATATTGAAAAAAATCATTATTTCTTTAAATTACGGACTAATCTATATTATAAGTTTATTTATGCGATGGTTTTAAAAGGTTAAATGCAATCCACCTCCCGACTAAACGTACAAAAATGTACATTATAGGATAGTCAGCAGGAGAGTTCGAGCACAGAAAAGATAATAAATTTTTCTCAATAGTTGAAAAAATTGTATGGAGCTATTCTAATTTTGAAAAGCTAATTTTTCTCTGCTAGATTTCCTGAAAATTAAGCTAGCAAGCGTAAAAGAAAGACTGACCTCATAAAATAAGTCTGGTCGCATAACAGGGAAAAACTGCTATAAGCTACACATGTTGACGCATTTTGACATTTTGTTTACATCCTAATTATAAACGGGAAATGCACATGATGAGGCATGAAAGAAACTAAACATACACGCACAAATCATTAGCAGTTTACCGTAAATAAATGCACAAATTTCAATTGTTTATTTAACTGTAGATTAACGGTGTTTCAAATGACAGATTCAGTTTGTTGCTCTGGAGGAAATCTTAAAATTCAATTGGCTTGTAGTTTTTTTATATGCAATTTATAGATAGCAGTAATATTAAAAAGAGTCGAAGTAGCAGTAGCAACATCAGTAGTAAAAGTGGAAGTAGTAGTATTTGAAGTAGCAGCATTAGAATTATTAGTAGTATAACTATCATAAGTAGCATTGTCATTGGTAAAATTTGAAGTAGTAGTATTACTAGAACGGGTAGCAGGAGTATTTTTATTAATAGTAAAGTAATACTAGAAGTAATTGTGGAAGCAGCAGCAATAGAATTAGTAGAATTAGTTGTTTTATTATTATTAGTAGTAGTATTAATAACAAATATTATTAGTAATATTAATGTTATTAATTGTCGCAGTATTAGTAATAATAGTATTATTATTAATAATAATGATAATAGATTTTATATTTTTAATGATAATAAAATAAATATTAATAAAATGAAGAAGCAGAAGAATTATTATATTATAATTAATACTACTACTAATACCACTACTAATAATACTAATATTACCACTACTACTACTACTACTACTATTAATAATATTAATGATTCAATAATAATAGTTTTTATATAAAGTGCCTATATATATTTATATATAATTTTCCTGACTTTGCTTTTTGTATAAGAAAGAAATTTGTCATGATGGCTGGGTGCCCTGTTTAAAATCTATGATCGGAGATAATTGATTGTTCTGTTAGTGTCAAGTTCTTTAAAATCAATTTATGCGTTAAATGTTGCTGGTTTTTTCTGTTCAATTGTGTGTTCGTACGTCCAATATGTATGCTGCCGGACATACATGAGAATTCGTTGTTGGTGACAATTGGAAATTGATCTTTGTCATCCAACCTCATGATTCTTTGTGAGCTGATTTTGATGCTAAATTATTCATTGAAAAAATCCTCTTTTTTCATTCGATTCAGTCATCCTCCTATTATTGAGGCCATTAGGTCACCTGTAAATGGTGAGTTAAGGAGAACCTACTTGACGGAGTCTTCTTTAGTAGACAACGGTCACGGTCTGATTTTCACATCTATGATCCGCTTCTGGTAGTTGTTCATTAGTAAAGTTTTCGTCAAGTAACCAAATTCTTCCTCCATCCTGGGTTCAGAGCACATCTTCCTTAATTTGTTAGCTTGATACATAACTAGGTGTCTTTTGTGATATTTAGCACAATCTCGTTGTAATGAATATATTACCAAATGAAAGTAGATTTTCTATGTATTGACAGTGTTAGATCAGCATTTGCGTATTGAGTGAATTGGATGTCCAGAAAAGGAAAAGTTTTGTATTTCTCTACCTTGAGAGAGTTTTGCTGTCTGAATTGGCTTCATTGGCTTGTTTGAAGATTTCGGATTTGTCGGCTGCACCTTGAATTATCTATAATATAACTTTTACATAACCTTTGTACAGCGTTCATTAGTCAATTATGTTTATAAGAATCCCTTTTCCTAGATGGTGAATGTATTTATCTGCCAGGAGAGATGTAAAAGAGCTTCCCATTGTACTGAAGATAATATTTCCCTTCAAATGTTAATTTCACGTTTCATGTTCATGCTATTGCGAATTATTTTATATCATTGCTTTCTAGCGAAAAATTTTGAAACACATTCTTAATCAGATCACGAAAGATTGTCTTTGGTTAATCCGGTTGAATGCTCATAAATGTGGATGAGACGTCAAGCGAGACATTTTTGTTTTGTAGGACGTTTTTTCCCTTCAGTTTATCTGCTAGCTTGAAGAAGTCCTTGAGAGTGTTCGTTTTTTTATGAGATTTCGTAATGGTTTAAGTAGTTTGCAGAGAATCCATACCAGTTTATGAAGCGGTGTATTGATCAATGACATAATGTGTGGCATCGTAGGATCTCCTGAGGCAGTCACAACTTTATGAGATTGTCCATCACCGCAAAAAGTACGTTGTAGTTATCATTCTCATTGGTGTAAATATAAAGAAATTTTACCAGATACAAGAACCGCTTAATTCTCATTTCTACTAGTTTAATCATACTATATATATATATATATATATATATATATATATATATATATATATTTGTGATGTACACTGTATTTTAATATTACAGCGTACATATTTTAAAAGAATATTAAACATCTAACGAAAATTGTGTGTTTAATTTTTACAGAGGTTCGTTTATTTTGTGAGAACCCAATAGCACATTCCAACGTTTTGTTTAAAAATATTTCGGGTTTTCATTTAATTAATTGAAAAAAAACTTGGTTGATTGTATACTGAAAGATAAACAGACAGAAAATCGAAGACTGGGATAAAGTGTGAAACAGGGCGACAACCAATCACTCGCGTACCTCTCCTTAAGTATTTGTTGTGTAAAGTAACACATTTGTATTCAGGCATCGAGCCAGAATTGGTAGAGAGCTTAAATAATGATAGGTCGTTCCGCTATTTCACAGTCAAAATTTCTGCCTACTTTGCATTTCAGAAACAAAAAGTATCTATATATTTTTCTGTATATATTTAAGCAGAAAATTGGAATTGTATGTTTTTTATATCTGAACAAATTATTTATTTGTTAACAAAGCTAAGTAGCTATGACTTTCGCTAATGATTGCTTTCCAAAATATAATTATTTCCTCCTTAGCGAGTGGATAAATGTATATAGTCAGGCATAAATTATAAATAATTATGCGTGTGCGAGTGCGTGATTTCCGTTCACTAGAACCACTAGTAAATAAATGGAATAAAGTCAAATGTGAATAAAATGTCAGTCCGTTTTAGATAAATCTATCATCTGCATTGACTTCCATATCGCAATAATGTTGATGAGTGCTTTTTCGTTGGAATAAGCATAAAATAGTCGGTTATTTTATGTTACACATTGCCGTAAAAATATTCCTATGGGCGAAAAGGTGAGTAATTCGCAAATACGAGCAGCTCTACTTAATAAATGAAATTATGTTTTAATTAGCCGTACTGGTGATTAGTAGTTCACAAGATAACAATTACAGGCATTCTAAGCTTGCGTTTTTTGTGTGTTTAGTGCCGGCGTGTAGCAGCCAGTTTGATAGCATAACTTTTCTTGTTCGGCTGTGCATATGCGTTCCTAATTTAACAAGACCGTATATTAAAGCATATACGCATAATAAAGAGGGTTTGTAAACCAGAGCCCTCAAGAAAACGGAATTGGTTCAGTAACACAATGTACCTTTTACTTTTTCATTTGTTTATTAGTGTCACTAACATACCAAAAATGTATATGTCTGTTTTTTTCAATTTAAGTGTCAATTATTCGTCTGCATACAAAAAAAGAAAATCAGACAGATGGCTGCCTAACCAATATTCCATCGTCCATTCTATCGTCTTGAATTTTTTACCATTAATTTAGAATTTTTTTTTAAAAGTTTTCTTCGTGATATAAATATTTATATGCCTGGCAGATATTGACGATTTTAGATGGTTTAAATAAGCAATCGTTAACTGGATACTCACAGAAGCTTTAAAACAAATTTTGGACGAATTAAAATGGTTTGAAATCGCGAGAAAATTTCTGCAATAGCTAAAATAATTTTTAAGCATTCAAACACCAAACTTGGCGGGTATACTCATGTGTTTCAACGCAAAAAATACAAATAGTTACGCATAGCGGAAGCTGTCTGTTGTAGCATAATTTATCTTTAGCTAAACATACAATAGATTTTCTCACATGATTGGAAGAGTTACTAATGAATTAGTCATTTATTTATGCGCAGCTCAAATCATATGCATTTTTGCTTCCTCTCCTTTGTGGAAGAGTACCTTTATTTAATCTAATTTAATCCCATTACCTTTACAAAATTTGCAAGATTTTGTAACAGATTTTGCTTTGGAATTCAATTCTAGCGAAAAGAATTCTCGTTACACTTCTATAAATTGATTGGGCTATATTCAAGTTTTCGTTTATTTTTTGGTATTTTTATTTTGAATTCTTTCGGCACGTGACTTTCCTGTTTATCAGCATATTTCTTGAATTCTGTTGAAAATCAATTGTAACATCAACACATCTGGCTTTCGTACTAAGGGAAAATTGGCACGTTTATTCAAATCATGTTAATTTTTATTATATAGCTGCTATCTCTTGTCAAATTAATTATTCTGCCTGAAGTAGAAATAGAGGTAATATCATGATAAATTTATTGCCTAGAAATATAAAGTATTTAATTTCACAAATTTAACAAAAAATACATTTATTGCTTCTTGAATTGTATCCACTATAAATGAGTGCTTAAATTAGACTCGTTAATAATACACATGAAAACTATGTTACTTCTGATTAACTGTGAAATAAATCAGTTTACTGTTGCATTAGTTTGTATATCTGCAACCGATTAATCAAGCGTATTAAGTTTAAAAATTATTATACTATTAAACGATTATTGCTTGCGCGGGCGGTGATAATATTTAATATAATCAGGATTGCGATCGTGATATAAAAACCTGACCCATTATGTACATATGTCAGTGTAGTGTAGAAATGGCAATTCATCAATTTGACCGGATTTGCCCTTCTTGGGAACTCATTACGTACTGGCCAAATTTGCCACGGACAGGGCTCGAAACTGGGCGCGTTTTCAAGTTCGAGCTATGTCCGCTGCAAATTGTTCTAAAAAAGGACGAAACCGGTCAACTGGATGAAACGCCTTTTCTATACAAATATTAATTAACAATTGTTGTTCGACTGGTTAAGTACTAGTATGTATTAGGTGTTGCGAACCTAGTAACAAATTAGTTCAGTTGTGACCAGAAGGATAAACCAAAGGCAGCATGAACGAAAAGTATAATCTCATGCACATTCGTTTCGTGCTTATACTTTCCGTTCATGCTGCCTTTGGTTTATCCTTCTGGTCACAACTGAACTAATTTGTTACTAGGTTCGCAACACCTAATACATACTTGCATATATATTAGTTCTTCGCAATAAACAGTAATTAACTGATTAAATACAAGTTGCCGTAATCATATTTCTTACAATGTGATTTATTTAAATATATCTTTTTTTGTTTAGCAAAAATAATATTTAAACTCATTTCGTTACACATTACAGCTGTTCATGTAACATTGTAAACCCTTTAAACTCAACATCTATTTAACCTTAGGACAAATTTAATTTTGCATGCAAAAGTAATGCTAATTAATTCGACGCGTGTGCAGAATCTCGATTAATAGAAACAGTAATTAACGAACTTTGCTCACATAATAATAGAAATGAAAGTCAGAAGTGACTTTGTTCAATATTTTCACATTAACTTGATTTAAAACAATCTCCTATGCAGTGGAAAATAAATTAATCGAAGACGTTTTTGCTTGGAGTTTCAACGTTCTGCGACATTAAATCAAAATTTATTATCGCTGATAAAACTGCCTTGTTCAAGTTATGCTCGTCTGCCTGAAATAGCCGGTCTATTTAACTAAGTATCCAGTTGAACGTATTTATTCTAAGCATTTCTTTAAATCAAGTTTGCGAGCTTGAAGTAAACACCAATCCCGATGTATTTAACCAGTCTTCGAACAACATAACAAAACCACCGCCAGCCCCAACGCACTGACGCGTTTTGACCTTCCATGATAATCATCGGAGTACGACGGCAAACTGACTATCGCGGATCAAACCGCATTGAATATATATGGTAATCAAATTTAGATATGCGGCTCTTACCTCTAGCAGTATCGCATACATTGAACTTGATTGGAAATGTCGGCTGCAAAATTTCTATGCTGTCACGAACATAAACTGTTTGTAGCTTTCGCCACATATACATATATAGGCAATACAATTTAACAATAATTGTTTGCGCGGGTGGTGGTAACAATTCTTTAAATCAAGTTTGCGAGCTTGAAGTAAACACCAATCCCATTGTATTTAACCAGTCGTCGAACAACATAACAAAACTACCGCCAGCCACAACGCAATGACGCGTTTCGACCTTCCATGATCATTATCGGAGTATAACGGCAAACTGACTATCGAGGATCAAACCGCATTTAATATATAGTGAAATCAAATTTATATATACGACTCTCACCTCTAGCAGTCTCGCATACATTGAACTTGACTGGATATGTTTGTTGCAAAATTTCTTTGCTGTCACGAACATAAACTGTTTGCACAACCAATTATTGTTAAACTGTATTGCCTATATATGTATATGTAGCGAAAGCTGCAAACAGTTTATGTTCGTGACTGCGTAGAAATTGTGCATTCGACATTTCCAGTCAAGTTCAATGTATGCGCCACTGCTAGAGGTAAGAGACTTCCAAATTAATTCAATGCGGTTTGATCCTCGATAGTCAGTTTGCCGTCGTTCTCTGATGATGACCATGGAAGGTCGAAACGCGTCAGTGCGTTGCGGCTGGCGGTAGTTTTGTTATGTTGTTCGAAGACTGGTTAAATACAATGGGAATGGTGTTTACTTTCAGCTCGCAAACTTGATTTAAAGAATTGTAACCATCACCCGCGCAAACAATTATTGTTAAATTATTCTAATCATGTTGGTGTTCCTTATTTGCGACAACAAGACATGGAGTAGAACAGATTATAAATGAAATCGCCTAGACTTTTTACAGAAATACATTCGCTCTGTTTAGTTCAGGCCTTCATACATGAACGTCAGGTGGGATTAACAATGGAATATGCTATGAGTCTAATAGTTTTACCTGTCTGTCTGCCAACGTTGGGTCACATTTTGAAATGCGGTTTGCACTGGCACGGTCGTCATCTGAGAATTCACCTTATTTATCATGTTCTACAGGCCAACGTTGTCGACTTTCTGTTTTTATTCGTTGCATTTAGCAGTGAAACGAATAGCAGTATATTTTCACTAACCGAAACCAAGTTAAAAATTGAAAACCTTCGGGAATCTAAGCAAAAATAGATTACAGTAAATTGGCCTTTTTAACAGCTCCTTATTTGTATGGGCTATTCATTATCTTACAAATTGGAAAGATAACGCATTCATGCATGCATATATATATAGAGAGTATATATATATATATATATATATATATATAGTGTGTATTTGTGTAAGTGTATGTGCATTCATGTAAGGTTCTGTGTTCACGTACGTAAGTGCGTACGCATATATATATATATATATATATATATATGTTATATATATATATATATATATATATATATATATATATATATACGTTTTTATATTTGTAAGTAAGTCATAAGTAAGTATGTATATCTGTATGTATGTATCTATGTATTTATGTAGTTTTGTATGCATGTATGTATGTATGTTATTTTCTATGTATGTATGCATCTATGTATATGTATATATATATATATATATATATATATATGTGTGTGTTTTTAAGTATGTTTTATGTATGTATGTATGTATGTATTATCTATGTATGTATGTATTTACGTTTGAATTTACCTTTGTAGATGTGTATGTATCTATGTATTTATATATGTATGTATTTAAATTTGTATATATTTTTTCATGTATGTATTGTATGTACGCATGTATGCATGGATGTATGCATATATTTATGTTTGTATTTGTATATTTATTTATGTATTTATGCATGCAAGTACGCATGTATGTATGTATGTGTGTATACATGTTTTATTTATGCCTATATGCAAGTATATGTATGTATGTGTGCTTGTGTATATGTTTGTATGCAGTTAGGGTCAAACAACACACACCTCTATCATTAATATGACTTACACTTGAGTTGGTATCTTATAAACTATAGCTGATAAACAGGCGTACAATATATCGAAAATTAAATACACACCCGTCTTTGCGAAAAATATTTTTAAAACTTCTGATATATTTTCAATAGATATTGCATAACATGTACTGTATAATTAGAAACGGCGAAGCAGGTTAACGATTTGTGACACTTTGGGAATTGAAAATAATTTCAGCCCCTTTAGTGCATGAAAACTAACTAGTTGAAGTTGATACACAGAAATTACTGTACGTTACTCTTCTTCACCATTTTCGCGCATAATTCGATTTTCCCAACTTTTTTTACATTCAAAATAAACAAATAAAATGATCTATAGATAGTTGAAAAGAAAATAAGTAAAAATTGCTCTAAGTGTCTAAAAAATTCGTTTTATCATTGCAGTTAGAAATGGTACAACAGATTGTATTTTGGGTGTTGCAAAATTTATTTCTTCGCGTCATTCGTCAGCATTGTCACTTTGTGCATTTTGCTGCTGTCACTAATTTTAGAACTATTCAACTACTTCGAACGTTCGATGCCATACTTTTAATTAGACGAATGGCATTTAAGTCGACTTTTAAAAGATTTAACTTTGTATTCTAAAAGGTTATTTAAGAACATATCACGGTCAATGCGAAACGCACAATCTACAGTCGGTTAAATCACGTTCAAAATGAAATCGGACAATATTTTATAATGTTGACAATTAACGAAAACTTCTGTAAGTAATTTAGAAGCCTACAAGAAAGCTAAGATTGTGTATGACGAAGAAAAATCGGCATAAAGAAATTTACACAGGTTTCTCTGATTGAAAAGAACCATAAGATTCGAGTTCAGTCTCTGAATGAGCACAATTGAAGGACATAATATAAATTCCTTTCTTGTAGATTTATTTTTAAATATATCAAAGTTGTTCTAAATTTTTTGTGAAAATTATGGTCATTGCATTTTTTTACTTTGTGTTTATGCTTTGTAAGCGCGTAGTCTTTCTAGGTATGTTTACTTATCTTTACAAAAATTTTTTAGTTCAAAATACTTCCTTATTCCTTGTTTTGGAAAAAAACTAAAACTGGATCTTTTACCGATCACATGTCGCGCAAAAAAATGTCTTTTAAACTATATTTGGGTACAAAATACTGTCTTAACAACACATATTGATAATTTAAAGACAATTTTGTAAGGGAAGTAGAAAACATTACTTTGATTGAAATACGTTTATAAATTTTTCATTCCTCCGAAATCTGTTAAATATTAACTTTTATTTAATTAAAATGCCAATGGTATTTATATTTAACACAAAGTTAATTTAAACAATTTTAATATGTTTGTGTTCCATTTAGAGAAAAATCAAAAAAGAGTTTTGCTTCTTGCGCACAGATTATTTTTTATTCGCAAAGGATTTCAATGGCATCAGAATTAGATATGATCAAAAGTTGGATAATTTGTGCAACTAAAAAATGACCGTAGATAAGGTTAACGCTTTTGTAAATAATTGTGCAATACTAAATCTTTCTAAAATGCAATATAATGGAAAGCCGCTAAATATTCTTGATCGTGATTTAGATTCTAGTATTGAGATTGAGAAATAACCAGGAATTGGAGGCAGTTACGTAAGTGCTTATTTCCATCTAGAAATCTTTATTTAAAGTATTACCTACGATGCTATAACAACAGAAATCTATTTGGATAAGGATATCGTTAAGGTTGGATTTTTCATAGTCCCAACTGTGTTACCACAAAATGAATATAACTTTAAATTCAATGATGAAAATGCTAATTAAGATGAACTTGATATTGTTGAAAGCAGACAAATCAGGATGGGCAGTTCTCATCAGTCAATCTGATCATAATCAAAATATGTATGAATAACAAGATCATATATACGTATTCCCTAAAACAAGTTAAGGCTCTACACATGTGCTGCAATAAGAAGTTAAATTATTGATTATATATATATATATATATATATATATATATATATATATATATATATATATATATATATATATATATATATATATAATTACTAGTTAAATTTGGATTAACCATATTGTAACAATTATAAAAAGAGATACAATCGTTCCAAATTTGCAAGACGTAGTGAAGTTGCATAAATATGGTATCATTTTGTAATTATTATTTCTACCCAGCACTGCTCAACAGACAATGAGAACCAAGTTTCTAGGAATTAGAATAAGAACATTCTCGGAATTCTTAGACGAAATATAAATCAAATTCTAACGTCTATTTTGAGATGCCGATCACAATAAATTGAACGAAAACAATAGGTTGGCAAGCTTTTATGTCATAAAATTGTACACCAATATACATATATGCAGATCATTAAAATATTTGCGGCGTATCTTATTTAGTAACACGATTATATTTTTGGGATGTAAATAAAAATGACACATACTATGGAGATGGCGAACACATTCATTTTTCTACTTTTTATTATTTAAAAGGAATATTATAAGCAAATTAGAGGTGTCGACTTGAAAGATTGTGGGTAAAGCAAAATTAATTATGTCCTATCTGGTAATAAAATTATCATATATTTTTAATTTTTTATGATATTTCGTCTATTAGTTTAGTTTCCTAATAGAATATAACTTTTTTTAATAATTCTTTATGTAAAATGCAACCTTCACTTTGCAAAATTTCTATAATATTCTTTAAATCAAATTTGCGGGCTTGAAGTAAACACCAATCCCACTGTATTTAACCAGTCATCGAACAACATAACAAAACTAGCGCCAGCCGCAACGCACTGACGCGTTTCGACCTTCCATGATCATCATCAGAGTACGACGGCAAACTGACTATCGAGGATCAAACCGCATTGAATATATATGGAAATCAAATTTAGATATGCGGCTCTCACCTCTAGCAGTCTCGCATACATTGAACTTGACTGGAAATGTTGGCTGCACAATTTCTATGCAGTTACGGACATTAATTTTTGCAGATTTCGCCACATATACATACATAGGAAATAAAATTTAACAATAATTGATTGCGCGGGTTGTGGTAACAATTATTTAAATGAAGTTTGCGAGCTTGAAGTGAACACCAATCCTATTTTATTTAACCAGTCGTCGAACAACATAACAAAACTACCGTCAGCCGCAACGCACTGACGCGTTTCGACCCTCCATGATCATCATTAGAGTACGACGGAAAACTGACTGTCGAAAAATAAACCACAATGCATATATATGGAAAGCAAAATTATGTATGCGGCTGTCACCTCTAGTAGCCTTGCAAGCATTGTACGTGACTGGAAATGTCGGCTGCCACAATTTCTATGCAGTCACGAACATTACCTGTTTGTGGCTTTCGCCAAACAATTATATGGGCAATACAATTATACAAAAACTGATTGATTTCTATAATATTTCTTAGGAGTAAATTCAGTGTTCTGCCGAACCTGGACCGGTAATTAATCAATTCTCTGGCGTGAAAAAGATGTCTTTTAAAGCTAGCATTACTATTTTAATGTACAAATTGTATGCAAGCCCCACCCGCGAATTGAGCAGAAATAGGTATAAAAATAATTCATTTACGCCTCTGCAAACCGGTTAAGATGTTGCCACGTTGGATCTGGAGTTACATTAAAAAGAATTTTACTTTTTTTTATTTTCAAATGTTAAAACTAATCTTTACTTTAACCAAGTTAGCTAATGCTTGTTGCGGAAAACCAATTTATGCGCAATAGCGCATTAGGTGTTGTAACTAGTGACATTTTAGTTCAAATTGGAACAGATGAATAAAACAATGACAGCATGATCGGAAATTGTAATCTCATGTACACATTCGTTTCGTGATGACTGGCGACTCATCAGTAGCAGCCGGTACTACGCCCTATACACACTATGTATTTGTGTGAGGATTGTGCGACAGTTGGACAGTACAACCTCCAACACGAAGGTGTTAACTGTACGGTAGTGGAACTAATTTCTTCATCAATGCGACTTCAAAGCCAATTCACTTTACATGAATTATATATATATATATATATATATATATATATATATATATACTTTTTATTAAGAATATGTTTACATTATGGATCGAATTTTGATTGATCAACTAAATGCATTAGCAAAATATGAAATAAATGAGGGTGTTAACAATTTTATGCGCAACTTTATTTTCAAACAAAACAGACATGACTCATCTCTTAGTGATGAAGAAGATCCAATACCTGTAGCTGACGAGGTTTGTGTTCCTGTCGAAGTCCGAAATTGGCTAAACAGCACGTTTACGAAAGCACCAGCTTTGCAGACAGCCAGCCGCGAGAAACGAAAATTCCGCAGTGTTGCGAACGCAATTAGAGCTGGAATAGTAGTCAACAAGTGAGTTAACAAACAACTAATGCAATTTAAAAATTCAACTAATATTTCATTTAATTTTTTTAAAATTTAGATATTTGAAACAAAACCTTAGGTTTATATAACAGAATAAACTGACAAGTTTATTGCAGAACGTCCAAATGTGATATGTCACGATACATTAACGTATGCCTAGGACAGTTTTAAAAGGAATAGGTAACTAGAGATTTACAATTAACCAATCAATGGTTACTGCGGGTGGTGGTAACTATTCTTCTAATCAAGTTTGCGAGCTAGGAGTAAACATCAATCCCATTTTATTTAACCAGACATCGAACAGCATAGCAATGACGCGTTTCCACCTCTCATGGCCATCATCAGTGTACAACTAGTTTGTGCTTTGATGACGAACATGGGAGGTGGAAACGTGTCAGTGCTCGATACTGGCGGTGTTTTTGTTATGTTTTTCGACGACTAGGTGAATACGTTGAGATTGGTTTTTAATTCAATCTCGCAAACGTGATTAAAAACATTGTTACTAACGACCACGCAATCATTGATTTTTTAATTATATTACCTATAGATATGTGGCGAAAGCTGCAAAAAGCTAATATTATTTTTAAATGTTTTGCATTTTTATTTTATGGCGCTGTCATTTAGGTTGTTTAACCCATTTAAATAAAAATGAATTTTAATTAAAAATCATGTTTGATCATTCGAAAAATTAAAATATTAAATTTTACATGTTTCTAGCTATTTCGATCGTTACTATTTTTTCCATATCCACGTTTTGCGTCATGAATTTTTGCTACTCGTTTGAAGTGCCTTTTTCAACAATCCACTCATCACCTAGAATATAGCAGAGTAGAGAAACAGTTGGAAAGTTTTCTATTTTGTTCAGTGAAGTGACTGTTTATTGATGCACTCGAAAAAGAATTTTCATAGTTCCGAAATAAGATACTACTGGTCAAAACAGGCGTCCTTTTAAACTATATTGACCACTGATGAATAAATTAATCCAGATAATACTTACTGAAAAAAATGATGTTGCATTGATTTTCAACTAGTTCAGAAATTTATGTACACTGTGATGTAGATAACTAATATATATATATATATATATATATATATATATATATATATATCGTCCTATTATCCCAAATTCCTCACTCAAATATATTGCGGTTAAAGGGCGTAATACCGGCTCCTACTGATGAGTCGCCAGTAAGCACGAAACGAATGCGCAACACCTAATACATACTTGCATATATATTAGTTCTCCGGAACAAACAGTATTTAACTGTTTTAGAGCATGTTCGCATTCACCGTGCTCGCTGGCTTTACTCATGATACAAGGAACCATCAAATATCAAAACCTGTACAGCAGAAATGTGATGAGATCATTTAGAAAAGCTAGATTGCGATAAATAACCAACAAGAGCAAACAACTATGCCCAACTCAAATTCCTCTTTATAATGCTAAATTTGATAGAGAAAATTTGTTTTTACAATACCTCTTTTCAATCAGGCTATGCATAAGGCATAAACGATTTTTAATTACTGTTGACATATTTGTTGCCTATGCCTATACTAATTTTCATCACATCAAACACTTGCGCATGTATTATGATCAAAATTAGAAAGTTAGAGTTTTCCTAGAATTGAGAGATTCATTAAAAATAAGTTTATTTCATGACATGAATGCTGGTTATTGTACGGTTGTGATGTGTTGTCACGCGAAACTAAGCATGTTGTGTTGCTATGCGCATTGACCCACTTTATGGAATGTTACATTATTCAAGATTTGGTAGCAGGTAGTGCGAAAAAAGTTTTGATTTGTAAGATTATGAAAAGGCATTCTCACGTTCAACAATTCTGAAGTATATGTTTTTTTTCTGAACACGTTTACCATTCATGCTTGGGCATACACAATGAGCTGCATAATATTTTTTTAAATTTCTATTATATAATTTACGCTGAAGGACAGAATAATAATAATCGCGCTACCACTACTGATTATTGTTTCAAGTTTAATTACTTGTTATTTTATGTATCTTGTGAAGTGCATTCGGATAACTTATTATGAGCCAAGCAATTTTTTGCGAAAGTTCGTCAAATTGTGTACGTTCAGCTATTTAATAAATGTAGAATGGGTTTAGTTTTTGAGTTTATTTAGAAAACGTTTCGGTTAAATTATTATTTTCTACCAATATATCGGCTTGTGCAAATAAAGAAATCTTATTTTTTTCAATAGTATGTAATGTTTGAGTAAAATAGCATTTGGTATAGAAGGCTTAATTAATTGGAGCACGATATCGTATGATGCTTGTTTTTATGACAAAATCGCACACATATGGCAACATTTCTTCATTAACTTAGGGATTGATGCAACAACTTCCATTTCGTAAACAAGTTTGCGTGCACGGTAATCACTTTCAGTTGACAAACTCGAAAAGCAGCAAAAAGTGATGGAAGTAATCGAGCAATCGCAAATATTCTATAATAAGCACCAATCACAAAACCAATACAACCGAAGCTTTTCTCGCTATTTTAACTTCGGCATGTATAACTAGAACCATTCAACATGGAAATAAATAATAGTTCATGCATTCGGGCACAATTAGCGAAAAATCCGCAGCCTCATTCTCGACAGTAACACAAACTGACGTCTTTGTCAGTGCCGATGCAGGATGTTTATCTGACTGTCAATCTTGCAACCAACATACACGTATTTTGTTGAATATCTGAGATTTGCGTTGGCAGTTTGTCGCTTTGCAATATCAGTTTCGCAAAGATCTGATTGGTCCCCATTTCCAAGTACGCATCCAGTTTGTCATCTTATTGGCTTAGTGCGGATCAGTCTCTTTCTTCCGAAGGCTTCAGTTTCGTTCAAATTAACCATTGGAAATGAAGTACGATAAAAACTACGTTGACTAGCTGTGTTTCGGAGCGTTATTTCCTGTTTCATCATTAGGCCTCTAATCACCTCGTTCCGCAATATATCTATGTATATTTTAATTTTTCGCTCACTCAAGGATAACAAGAAACAAATTCTTAATCTTGGACTTAACACAGCAAACCCTATCGAATACGTAACTATGAATGAGATAATTCCAGAAAAAACAAAAATTTCCCAATTCCACCCAGATAGAGATAAAACTAGATTTGAATGGAATGTGTCAAAAGTAGTGGTACAGCCTAAAGAGGAGAGATGTAAGCCGAATTATTAATTAAAATTCAATTCAATATGCCTTAAGGCGGATAAAGGTGGCACAACACTAATAATGAACTAGTCAGATTATGAGGTTAAAGTGTAAGATCAATTAAATAATGATATGGTTTATAATAAAATAATTAAGGGCCCAACGGATAGGTTGCAAGAAGAGGTTAAGATTATAATCAATCGAATGATTGAGTCGGATAAATAAGATTTGATACTTGGGAATTCATTAATTCAATATTTTACAGTCCCTCGGAGTTTTTATCGTTTAGTGAAGATTCATAAACAAGATAAACCACTTAGATTATTTGTAAAAGTTCTAAACTCACCAACTTACAGAATTTCTTAAATTCTATGCAATAAATTTAGAAAATATACATATTTTTTTAGATTATAGTTTAAAGAACATATATAAATTTATTGACATTATTAGTATATACAATTTGATTGGGAGTGATTGAATGGCAATCCTGGATGATGTATCGATGTATACCAATGTCCTCCTGCAAGCAGCTTTAGAAAGTGTGAATTATTTTTTAACAGAGTTTCCAGAGACACTAGAAGGTAATAAAATGACGTTAAGAAGTAATATACAAATAATAAATATTTTTATGTTCTCTACTTAGTTTATGCTAAGAATAGAATTTGTCCCTATTGGACAATATCAGTCCCGATCGCTAATATTTTATGCACTATTTTGAAAGGAATCTGTTGCCAAAATCTCCTATCAAGCCAAGTTTGTTTGCAAGATTCCTGGATATGTTTCTAATTTGGAATCATGATTTTAATGAGTTAGATAAATATCTAGAGTTAGCCAACCAGCTATGATAATTAAAATTTACAATAGAAAAAAAATGATAAATTATCTTTTCTGGGTGTAAAAATGAAGCGAAATTGCCTCAGATTGGAATGAGATATTTTATAGGACAGTTAAATACTCAGGAATCCCCCTCAATTTCTTCTAAAAAAACCCATATGGAATGAAAATATTTATTCTTAAATCCATGATATTAAGGAGTCTTAAAATAGTGTATTTAAAATATGGAGGTAAGGAATTGATGGCACTAAAGGAAATACACAAAATAAACTGCTATCCGACAATTATAATAGAGAGGTAAATGTGGGAGATGTTGTTGATATTTAAAGATAAAATAATAAATCATGTAAAGATAAAAACAGAATTAAAAAGTGTAAATTTTTGGTATTATCTGCGTATAAATTTAGCAGAGAAGTTAGAATAATAGTAGATAAAAACAATATCCAATCAATTTCAAGACAATAACTTACTATGGGAATTAAACTACCGAACCTACAAGAAAAAATAGAACTCCTGAACAATTCAAGTGTATATGTGATACATTGCAAAGATTGTACGCTATGGTGTACAGGCGAAACAATGCGTCCATTAAAGTTTCGGAGAGGGGAATAAAAAAGGGCTTGCAAATACAGGCACTATCAACGATCATATCTATCTAGGCATTCAAGGCAAACAGGTTACGAAATAGACTGGAATGGATGCAAACGCATCGCGTTATGCAACAGCCACAGAGAAACTAAAATAGTTAGAGATTCGAATGAAATAAAATCTGGGAATGATGTAATGAATGGAACATCAGTACAAAAACCATTAAGCCAAATATTAAATTATGACTTTTCTATGGTCAGAAAACGGGAAACGGATCAAACGAAGTTAATTATAAACCTGATTAAGAGACCCAGTTTATTGGAAACTGGTTTAGAATGTCCTAGAACGAAAAAATATCCTATTTTCTTCTGTACATTTCTGTCTTAAAATCAGTATTTAGTAGAATGTACAAAGATTTATAAGTGGTTATGATAGACGGTGTGCTTGTAAATAATTTAGTAACTATGCTAATATATTAACAATATACATCATGCATTATATAAGCTATATGCGATTAAAAGCCTGATGATGGAACAGAAAATAACGTTCCGAAACATCGCCAATTAACAAAGATAACATCGTGCCTCATTTCTAGTGGTTTGGATGAACGATGTTAAAGCCTACGGAAGAAAGGGACAAACCCACACTCAGCCAATATGAAGATAAACACGCTGCGTACATGGAAATTGGGACCAATCGTATATTTGCGAAACTTATTCGCGGAGATTCGAAATTAGAAGCTTGTACTGCGGAAACATTCAAGAAACATATACATATATTAATTGCATTAAGCTCGAGTGCTTGCGTGCGACTGGCGGTAGCTTTGCCATGCTTTTCGATGTCTGGTTGAATACAATGGGATTGGTGAACATTACAAGCTCGCAAGCATGATTTTAAAAGTGTTACCACCAATTGCGCAATCAATGGTTGTTTCATCGAATTGTATTTATTAACTGCAAGCAGTTAATTTTCGTGACTGCATAGAAATTGTGCAGCCGAAATTTATAGTCAAGTACAATGTTTGAGGAACTGCTAGTATTGAGAGCTGAATATTTAATTTTCCTTTCCATATGTATGCATTGTGGTTTGACTATTGCTAGTCAGTGTTCCGTCGTATTCTGGTGATGATCATGGAAGGTCGAAATGCGTCAGTGCGTGCGATTGGTTGTAGTTTTGCTATGTTATGTTAAGACTGGTTAAATACAATGTAATTGGTTCATGAAATGCATCTGATGAAGATCTACGGTAAGGTAGATCGAAATATTATGAAAAAAGAAATTTACTGGAACAATGAAAGCTGCGTTAGTCAAAACGCAGATCAGGTAAGATGGAAAGGTTGTCTGTGTCTGACAGTAATTTTGAAAATTATCACACAGGAAAAGTATTAGGAATTTAATTCAAACTAATATTTTTAGAAGAATGCATTTTTTTCTGAATCATAAGAACAAAACATTTATTCTCATGTATTCTTTAGGTAAAATAATACCTTTAGAAATGCAGACAAAATAATTTACTTTTTCATATGCATTTCCACCATAACAACACAGGATATTTTCTACAAGGCAAACCGTTCTAGATTGCATCGTTTGTTAAAAAGTGTTCTTGTCTACTCATTTATTTACTTTATTTGATTTTATTTAGTTAGTATGAAACTACATCTCACCTAGTCTACAAGACATCTATTAAAGGATAATCTAAATGTGACAGAGTTTGAGGCGCTGGAAGAGTCACTCGCTTGAGACTATAGCCGAAACTTTTTCGCAATTATTTACATTACGCATAGCAGATAGCTCACGAATTTCTTCATCAATCAATTTTAGAGGAATCCTCAACTGTCAGAGGTGGCGTAGATTTTAAGTATGACAACAGAATTTGATTATATCAACTGGAAAGTATTTCAGTTGACAAGATGGAGCGAAAGCAATAATGTGTAATGCTAATTTAAAGTTGCGTTTCCCGCTTCCTGACCATTGATGTATAATGTATGTATTTAATCGAACTTTCTCCTTCTTGATATTAAAAAATGAACAGATATATAACCATATATTGCAAATGCTTTGAGATATGTAAAAAAATGCCCCTTTAAACTGTTTTAGATATCTGTTCTATAGCAAATGTATGCCTTAACTCAATTTAGTTCATATCTCACATTAAAGACGCATAACGTTTACTGAACTACAATGTATAAATGGGAAAATAACTTTTATCAATAAACGAGACTTTGCAAACCAAGCATAAAATAAATAAGCAGGCGTCGCTTTTTCTTAACATATCTATTTCGAATCCTCTTAATCAAAAATATTAAAATGCGATCACCCATTAGTCATTTTAAAAATGTGGCTTTAGGATGAATATGCTTATGTACTCATACGTTTTCGATACCGTAGTAGCTTTATCAGTAAGTAATCTAACATGAATAACGAGGTGAATGTTGAAATGCTAAAGCTTGATTAATCATTTTCAATTTCGTTGTTCGTGAATGAATGAGAAATGATGCACGGTCATATGTTCTTGCATGTGCAGCATTGTTATATGTTTGTAAGTTTTGGGCCTTTAGACTCGAAGGGCCTAGCAATAACAGACATTTCAACAACATTTACTGGAAAACAAACATGGATTATCAACAAAAAATAAAGATTCCTCCATTTCGTTGGCTTCTAAAAATTTAATTTATTCTACCAGCCATCGCCCTGTTTGCGAGAAAACTAGGTTTGCAGAGTTTGTTAAGAGCAAACTTTTATGGTCAAATGCAATCAAATGTGATTATACATCCTCAGTTCTTCTACCAGATTAATGTTCTATGTGCATCATTGTTTTCCGTGAAACTTCTTGTAACATATGGCATAATATCCTGCTATACAGTAAGGTTCTACGATAATTTCCGGTCGTATAACTGATTTCGTATAATTATAGACTGATTTTAGTAAATAAAATTGTGAGGAATGGCCATGTTTATAAAGCGATCCTGTAAAAATTTTTTAAAAAATATGGAATTCTCAAGATTAATTCTCTTTAGGTTATATTAATAATAATAATAATAAAAATAAAAAAATAATAATAATAATAATAAGATTTGTAGTAGTAATAGTAGAATGAGTAGCAATTTTATTAGCATCAGCAGTAGTAGTAGAAGTAGTAAGAATAATGGCTATAATAATACTATTGACAATAACAGAATTAGTATTTCTTAAATCAATGTTGTTATTGTTATCACTAATTCTTTTAAATTTTTATTGTTATCGTTATTAATATTAATCTTCAAATTCATATTAGGTTACCCTGTGCAAAGAATAAAATAATATATTTGCCAGACAAATTAAAGAATATGTGTTCTTTTATAAACGATGCTATGAGTTTTATTGTAACTCATATCGTTAAGGTTATTATTATTACTTTTATTATTATTAGTATTATACCTATTATTATTAATATTATTATATATCTTTTAAATGTTTTATTAATATTATCGTTATTATTGGAATAAAATGTTTTTCTTTAAAATTTTAAAATTTATTGTTGACAATTCTTTTAGTTTTATCAGTTTTTCGTCAGCAACTAAGAAGATTTTAGTTATTTTTTAATTTTTCTTTATAGTGATGTTAATGGGGACCGATCAAGGCCACATTTTTAATTCCTTTGAAAATTTTGCATGTTTTTCGTATTTAAAATTGTAATAGTTACTAACCCAGAAATAAATATTCAAAGCTATTAACGTTAAGGAACTTGTTTGATTTAAGTAAAAGATATCCCAAATTTTTACTCGATAGATTATTCGAATTAAATAAAAAATTTTAAAATAAACACATAATTTTATTCGGTGATGTATTTAATCACCGTAAATAATTTCTTGTGGCATTTTAGCGAAGAATGACTGTTCAATGCATACAATCGATAAAAATTTTATTTCTGCTTTTCTAACAAGAACTAGATAGAAATTTTAACCAAAACGAAGAAAGCTATTAAAATTTCCTTCATAATCATAAAAAAACTAGTTTGGCAAAAATGCAACAACTAGCTTAAAAATGCCAATTATATAAAATCAATATGTTCTACAATTTCATGATTTACGCTAGTAAAGTTTTAATTTGTTTATGTAATCATTTTGGCTCTTACATCCTTTGAAATTCATCTAGACAACACATATGTGAACGACAGAGATTTTATAGCATTCACATCGTCGATATATCAATTAACTGTGTTTATTTATATTAAAGTGACGTGGTTTTAAATAGAGAAAGTTTGAAGGATATTTGTTTTGAGATTTTTATGTTGGTCTCACATTTTATATGATTTTCCGCTATATTTGCTTTTGCTAGTACTAAATTTTGACGAATATAATATAAGTAAGTTTCCATTCCATTTGAACAGAATAATGCAAATATTTACCATTTGATAAAAGATTTCAGATGTGCGAAAAGCCAGCCTTCTTCCTTTATTTTGGCCGATTTAGTTTGTTTTCAAGCTGTTGACATTATTATACATAACGCCAATCCGCTATTATATATTTTGTTCGCCTATTTAATATACTTACCTGCCAAATAATTTTGTTTATTAGGCGTTGAATACTACAGCGAGAACTCTGCGGACATCTATTCTGTTTTATGCTGATGGATAAACGTCAACCTACATCGGCTAATTCTGTAGAGGACAATTATTGAGAAAATGAGAAATCCAGATTTTTGTTCCTGGCATTTGCAGGTGTATTGCAGATTTCTATACTTCCCAAGCCTGTCTAGAATTATGTTGCTATACGCAAACTAATGGGCATTACTGCTTGAGTAGATTTGAAGATATTTTGAAAAAACTATTTTTTGTTATAATTTCTAAATACTATTAAAAAGCATAGCTCGTTTTTAATTTATCACACTGGTCCGGAGCAGTCTAATTTTGCTTTCCATATATATATATATATATATATATATATATATATATATATATATATATATTGCGGTTTGATCCTCGCTAGTCAGTTTGTCGTCGTGTTCTGATGATGATCATGGAAGGTCGAAACGCGTCAGTGCGTGCGACTGGCGGTAGTTTTGCTATGTTCGACGACTGGTTAAATACCATAGAATTGGTGTTTACTTCAAGCTCGCAAACTTGATTTAAAGAAGTATTTAATTTATTTTTAGGGCTTAGTGGTTGGAACACCAGATTCCGAAGCAGACGTACCCAGGTTTGAGCCCTCTCTGCAGCAAATTCTGGACAGTACGTGATGAGTCCCCAATATGAACGAAACCGTTCTACTGGATGAATTGCTTTTTCCACACCAAACAACTCTTTGTTTATACTGACAAATGTATGTACTCAATGGAATAGCTGTTTGTATCCAGATCGCAACCTTAAATATATTAATATTTTCTGCTTGACATTTATCCATATTTTTTAAAATACCGATTTTTCTTTAGAGTTTAGTACATCTATAGTATGTAATAGATTAAAATTTGATTGACACGCTAATTTCTATTGAGAAAGTTAAATTGAGTGAATTGTTTATAGGCGAGTTAAGAAGAATAAAAAAATGCGTGTACCAGCAAAGCAGATATGTTATTTGATTATAAAATTGAAGTGGGTGAGGATGTGCTTCAACTACAGGTTGAAATGTTGTTAGCTGGCACATTTAATTCACATATATTGGCGACAATTTAGAAGTAAGCAAATTTGAATTTAGCAGCAGCATCAAGCAGCCGCTATAATTGACGTCAAATATCATTGCCATCTTGAGTGAAGGTAATTCGAATGCTGAATATGCATGTTCAATCGATTGATGAAGACATGTCCACTTGTGCACAGCATGTAATTCAAATTATGTATTAGTCTGTGCGTACCTAGTAACAAAATAGTTGAAATATGACCAGCACGATAAACTAAAGGCAGCATGAACAGAAAGTATAATCTTGTACATATTCGGTTCGTGCTTACTGGCGACTCATCCGTAGGAGCCGGTATTACGCACTTTACCCACTACATATGTGGTTGAGGAATTTGGGAAATTAGGACGGTAAAATCTCCCTTACGAATGTGTAAATATGCAGTAGTGAAGCTAACTTCATATAAAGTCTTCTATATTGCGACTTCAAAGCTAATTCACTATATAATATAATCCAGATATTTAGACTATCGCTTTCGGAAGTCTTTTTCAATGGAAAGCAAATCCTAAATACAATTTGACAGTCAAAATGTCATTACCCGATACCAAAATTATGGTACCGAAACGGTACATGGTACTAATACTGGTTGCCGACTCAGTTCATGACAGCAACACGATGGATTTCAATGTATGCTAAAGTTCAACAAAATTGAGAATTAAAACTATTTATGAACATTTATTACACTTGAAAATCCATACACAGTGGAATTTAAATTTCGACCGTATGTTTGCCAGATCTTGATGAAAGTTAAGCAATTTGGAAACTTATGAAGTGCAGTTCGCTTAGGATTTGCGTTGATATTTGTGAAAACCACAAAATCATGCTCGATCGATCATCGGGAATTAAACGGTTTATCTAAAATAGATTGGACGATGTACCAATCTCTCTTTTCCTATCTTTTATATCTCTATGTTAATGCAATATACTCGCTTGGTTCTGACAAAGTTATAAAGTAGTTCAATTATAAACCATTCAGTGTAACAAATTAAAAAAATGATGTTTTCCTGACAGATGTTTTTATTTCCGAAACAAAAAGAAATGGAGACCTTTAATATTTTGGAAGACCTTTTCTTCATTTTACAACTTTTTCTTTTATAGTTTACAGAGACAAGGTAACCTCGATTAAAAAATTATATAGATGCTCTGCAAAACTGTTAAATAAGCTTATCACTCAAAATGATTTTGATTAGTTTCGTGCTAACTTTGATTTATTCTTCTGGTCCTATGGAAACAATTTATCTCTTGTTACGAAATTGCATATATTGGCTCTCAGTAATCAAGTATTTGTAAACATTATCGGTTTCGTTGAATGATATCATGAAAGCCAAGCATATATGATATCTGATGTTGATAATGACAATACTATCAATCTCGTTTGGTTATCAGGTGTTTGATTGTCTTTTATTCTTAGTTTCGTGAATATTTAACCAAATTCCAAAATCATAGCTTTTACCCTTTACAGGCTTAGAATATATATATATATATATATATATATATATATATATATATATATATATATATATATATGGCCAATTATTTCAAATAGCATGTGATTTGGCAGTACTCCTGCTTTTATGCAAATACGTATATGTGCCGTTACTTTCATACCTCTCACACTTCTTGGGCTAAATATGAAGCGGGTTTTTGGCGATGTGGTGGTATTTACTGATGAGTTATAAATATGTTTGAGAAGCATATGTACAGGCGATAATAGCGTCCTTTAATTCTAAATTTGGAATATACTATTTTACTAGTTATACTTATTTATTAAAAGAGATGCAATCCATTCGACATAATTGCATATATATGTGAAGGTCCCCGTAATTTATAATATATAATTCCAGCCGAATTTTCATTATTGATTATTTTTTTCACTTAATGACGGACCTGCGATGCCATTGATTTTAACAAAATGAAAGTTTATTCTGTATGCAAATGTTATCATACATGTAATAATGTCGTTTACAGGAAGCGTGCTGACTAAATATTTTAAGACTGATCACGTTGTCAGTAGTTTTAATAATTAAATATTGAATTACTTTTTAATATTTAACATACCGGAGAAATTTATTTTTAAACAATACTTCGTTCATAAAACGTAATAAATATAAAATGATGCTTCATAATAAATTTTTGACACAGTTAATTTCTTATTATAAACGACATTGTTCTTTTTATTCTAAATTTAACTTGTTTTCTGATTAACTATTTGCGAATTTTCTCTTTAACTTACAAGTTAAGGATAATATATGTCAATATTTTGAAAGAATATTTTAGTTTATATTACGTAAATATGCTGCCATAATATCATTCACATTTTGAATTTTAGGCTTCTAAAAGAACTGTCGTCCAGCATAACAATTCAACTACCAGAGAATGTTAAACTCTACATGAAGGTAAGAATTTGGCTAGTGCTTGATAAAAATATATGAATTCCAGGTTTCACTACGAGTTATTGAAAATATATGTGCTGAATAATTAATTTTTTGAAAAAGAACCCATTATGATTGATTATAATTTATGTCATTGAACTACCCCGAGTCAATAAGAAGAATAAATTTCACCAGAAAGAAGAACATTTCCTCTCTCGTTTTCTTCGCAAATATATATATATATATATATATATATATATATATATATATATCTTTAAAAATTCTTATTTGCACACAGAAAGGGTACAAGGAATATATATATATATATATATATATATATATCAAAAAAAAAAACAAATAAATTAAACTAACAAGGAACGACCAATGATATGTGTGTATTAATTAGAATTCAAGCTTATTGCCCGAGCATGATTTTTCAAATGGGGCTGTACCTTGATTATTCACAGAGCCTTGTATGCTCCTAGCTCAATTCTATTTTCAGTATTTGAAGGACACACGTTTAGCTTACAATTAAGGGTTTCGCAATTACAAACTTATATAGATCATTTGATTCGACATTAGACTTTAATTTCACTGTTGATTAAAAAAATGTCGAATTTATATTTATACGTAATGCTTTAGGTTGCCACTAACATATGTTTATCGCTAATATATTCGAGGCTGTGAGGTAAACTACGTTCCGCTTAAATGAGTTGTTTCAATAAATTGCTTTCTTCTGAAGTTCTACACGCGTCTGCTTCTTTCGATTTTCCATTTTAACTACTAACTATACCGAAAGGATTTTAAAGTAATTAAACATTAGACTATTTTTATGCAACATATTCATAATTTTTTGCATCAGTATTAACCAGTCTGTCAAAACTTAATGCTCCTGCGAACTGATGTTCAGGTACATTGAAAAGTCAAGAAAATGCCGTAGTGAAAATACCTGTTCAGACCGGGTTGGTTTAATGTAATTCGGTATTGTTCTTTTTTACCATTCACCACTTTCTTTAGTAGAGCATCTGAAAGTGGTAGACTATCGTCTATCTATTGCTCTGACGTGCAATCGATATTGACGTGAGCTTTACTCTAATATTTGTATCAGTCTTCGTGACCGTGACCTGTTTTGATGTATTAGACTGTTTACTAACGTGTTCTCTTATGGCCAAGGAAATTCTGCACCAACACCAGTATAAAATTCACGCACAACAAAATTAGCTTGTGTTATTTATGACGAGGGACCAGCGAAGCAATCAATTAAGATCTACCGCTTGAAATATAATGCCATTATTTTCTTAAATTGGAATATATTAAAAACAAAGGCATCAAATTAACAGACACTATTATCTTGTTTGTTATATTTATAACTTGTATATGTTAACAAACTCAAAGAAATCTAGTAGTTCAAGTATTCCGACTAAACATATAGACAGTGCAAGGAGCAAAAAACTGACCATTTATAATTTAAACATTATTTATCAATAAACCCACGTAAGTTGTCGATCCGCTTACCTAGATTAATGGATTAGATAGCTTATAACCAGAGTGAATAATCAGTACAATTTAAAATTCTGTGTCAAATCAAATGGTGAGCACAGATCTGCGATTGTGCAACAAATCAATAAAACTCTTACGAATGTTTTCCAGATGAGGCCTGTAACATTATAACTAAATGCATTCGCATATGACACCTGTCGATAAATAACCTGCAAGCTGGTATATCCGGCTCAGTAATTGAACTGGAGGTGATTCACGAATTCGTTTCATTGGTTCCCTCATTTAACACTCCCGCCACGTTTAAGTGTTCTTGTTTGTTTTCCCTTTATATATATATATATATATATATATATATATATATATATATATATATATATATATATATATTCGAAAGAAACAAAATATTAATATAAAGTGTAAAATGGACATTTTCTCGAAAGTAACAAACAGCACTGTAAAAAATTTTATGTATGTACATCCTCTGCTTTCATTTGATTTTGCGGGTGGCAACTAGTCTCACTCGCATTTACTTCTATTTTTTGTTTAGGCTGATTAGTAGGTGTATACGCGTATGTGTCTTTAAGTGTGGCTGTTTGCATGTATGGGTGTGTCTTGTTCTTGAGGTCTGAGATCTGGTCATTCTTGTATTGATAGATTGAGAGTTAGCCAATTTGTTTACATTGCCGGCTTTTACGTGTACCAAAGTTATTTCCTCCTGTATTCTTTCGTTTCGCCCTGTTCCTCAATTTTGTTTGCAGATTGCAGTGCTGAATTCGGTTGAATTTTTTGATATTTCTGTCGCTGTTAACTATGGGTGTGATATCTCAAAGGCAGCTTTTTTCCTCTTTAGTTTTTTGCAAATCCGATCGAATGTTTGTTCAGTTCGTTCGAGTGGGTGCTGGACCCTGTAAATTATTGTTGAATTATTTGACTCGTGGCCAGTCGATTAAAATGGCATGTTGATGAAACTTTTGAATGCTTAAGCCGGGTGCTTGTTGTTTTATATAAAGAACTTCATATTTTTAAAAATTTTTCTTTGTGTAGAATTGAGAAATCAGCCAAATTGTATGGGTGCCTTGTTTCCAATATACGATCGGAGATAGCAAATTTCCCTGACGGGACCAAGCTTTTTGCATCAAAATGTTGTTGAATTTTGGTTATCAATGCTTCTTCGTCCGTCTAATGTATATGCTACCGCACATACATAGAAATTTGTAGACTTTGAATGATTTGGAGAGAATTGTCATTTGATATATGGCATCCAACCTCATGATTCCTTTTGTGCTAAATTTAATATTAATTTCAACACTGAGGAAATTCTCCTTAGTTATTCTATTTAAATGACGTGCAATTGTTGAAACCAGTAGGTCGTCTCTAAATTTTAAGTTAGGTACAAACTGATTGACGTTATCAGCTCTTGTACGAATCTGACGTGGTGTGATGTTGACATCAATGAACCGCTCAGGGTAATTGTACATTAGCAAAATGTTTCTCCCTTAGCCCAGTTCTTCGGCGATCTTGTGTTCAGACCAGATACTTCTGACTCTGTTTCCTAGGTTGTTAACTAGGTTCCTCTTGTGAGATTTTTCACACTGCTTTTTTAGTCAATCTATTGCTTATTGAAAGTGGATTTTCTTTTTATAGCCAGTGTCAAATCACCATTTTGTTATCGAGTGAGTTGGTTGTCCAAGAAGGGTACTGTATCGCCTTCCTTTAACTTGAGAGTGGATTTGATGCCTAGATTGGCTCCATTGGTCTCTGATAACTTCGGTTGAGTCTGCTGCGTCTCGAATGAACAATAATATATCACCTTTATAACTATTTTAGAGTGCTTACCGATAACTTACAATTTTAGGCTCGTTAGTTCAATTTGGTGCATGTATGCATCTGCGAGGAGGGGTGTTATGCAGCTTCTACTAGCTACATCTTTGATCTTCCGGTGATATTTCCATTGAAATGAAAATTGCACGCTTTTTTAGATGCTAATATGAGGTATTTGATATCCGTGATAGCTATAGGAAAATCTTGAATCACATTTTTATCAGGTCAGACAAGATCATTTTTGTTCATTCTAGTGGAAGGTTCGTAAAACAGGATCATACGTCAAGCGAGACAATATTGTTTTTAGGATGTTTTTCCCATTCAGTTTATCTCCTAGCTCAAACGAGTCATTGAGGTTGTTCTTGTTTATGATATTTCGTAATGGTTGAACTTGTTTGCAGAGAAATTTAGCTGTTTTATGTTGCGTTTCGTTGATAATTGCTATAGAGGACAGCATGGGATGAGATCCTGAGGCTGTCAAGGCTTTATGAATTTTTAATTTGCCGTACGACCTTGCGGTGTTTGTTCCGACGGGTTTCGCCTTTTGGAGTTCTACGATGATTCCTGATTTTGTTTTGGAATCAGCCATCGATAATAAAACGTATTATTCCATCTTTTCCATATTTGCATCTATTCTTGATTCGATATTTGTTGAATCAACTTTCTGTTTATGGTCAGGTTTGAATTTCCATTGATCATTTATAATTAAGTTCATGGGCCCTCTATAAGCGTCGGTTTCAAGTATAAAAACTCCTTAACCTTTGTCGGGTGTGGAAAGTCGTATAGATTTGTCGGATCGTAATTTTCGTAGTTCGTCCATGTGCTTCTTTGTGAAGTTCTGGCTGCCTTTGAAATCCTTTTTTGTATTTTTTCTAGTGCGCTTAATGTCTTAGCACTCAGTCCTTGTCCATTCAATGCTTGCAAGGCGCTCTTTTTTAAGTCCTTTTTTAAATTTTCCGTTCTATCCTGGATGTCAATAATTTCGCGTTCGCTTAGGTTTCTCTAAATGCTGAAGAATTTTGCTCTTAAGGACAGTAATACTTTCTGAATTTTTTTAAAAGATCGCTATTAAATAAGTGTGATTAAATTCACCACAATTTGTAGTAAATTTCAATTGTGCTGGGAATTTGTCCAGATACCTTTTGAAGTCCTTAGTTTCTTTGTCAGTTCTTATTTTCATCGACGTTTCTGCCTTCGCTGTAAAAGCATTATATTCGCTGTCCTGCCAACTGGCAAGTTGGCAACTTACTCTATTAGCACCTGGCAATTTTTTTAGTTGTCCTCAACGGCATTAATCAATAAGCGACTTCTAAGTTTGTTTAAAGATTTCAAGTTTTTTTACCTGCACTATTTAAGGAATTATATTGGTACAACATCCGATGGCAAACACGATTTGAAGAACCTAATTCTTTCCAGAAGTTTGGCACTTACAACAAGCACCTTGCCTAAACATTGTAACGATTTAATCGGCTAGCCACGAATAACATAACCCAACAGCAATTTACTAGCACCCAAGCAAGTCTGAACTGCCACTAGACCAGCCTCAAGCAATCTATCGGACTAAAAATAAAGTGAAGTAAAAAGTAGCGCACAAGTGTTATCACAAGCGGTTTTAACAGCGACAGAAATTTCAAAACAATATAAGCATTCAACATTGCATTCCGCCCACCAAAATCTGTTACAAACGGGACAAAATAAATTAAGGAACAAGGCGAAATGAAAGACGAGAGTCAGAGAAAAACATTGGTACACGTACTATTCACAAATGCGAAATATTAAATAACACTCAATCCATAAATAGAATAATGACCAGATCTCACATCGTTTTGCAATACAATGAGAAAGAAACCTACATGAATACAGACAAACTTACAAACACAAACTCATTTACGCTAACTAATCAGCCCAAACAATAAATTGTTGTAAAATCGAGTCAGACTAGTTGCTACCTACATGATCACACGAAAACGCAGATGCGTATAAATGAACTGTTATAAAGTGATATTTAGTGCTCTCAAAATATTGGACATTATCCACTTTTCTGTTAATGTATTTTTTATTCGTAATGAGAAAAATACTGTGTAATATTCGAAGGCAGTAGATATTATATATATATATATATATATATATATATATATATATATATATATATATATAGGGTGTGTGTGTGTGTGTGTTGCGTCTGATCATACTTAAGTGGTAAATATGTAAATTGTGTAAAATTCATTTTTTCTTTGCCTATAAAAGGTTTATCAGTTTTATCAACGCTTCAAAGCCATGAAAATATTATAAAATAAACTAAACCAGCTTTCAGTTTAATTTTCCAACCTTTTAAACAACAATCATTTATGTCTTTCCAAATTGCGAAATCATGTACATTAGTTCATTCATTTTTTTCTGTTGCTTTATTTAAAAAACATTTTTTTATCTGAAACGGTCATGTTTAGGAGCTCTGACTGTGCTAATAATGTTAATTGAATGTTATTCGAACCAACACGGTGCTGTTAATAGAATTTCCCCAAATTTAGAAGAATTTTTATTTAGCCTATTTAGTATATTCATGTTATCAAATTCATTATATTTACCGTCGCGTGCCTGGGGGAACATGTTTATTCTCAAGAATAAGCTCTAAAAAGGACAAAGAACCCCATATTAACTGGAAATATCCTTCAGTTTCAGTTTATCGATCCGAGTGAATGATTCCACGCTTCCCGTTGCGTTAAGCATTCTGTAGCCATTGCAGAACTTATCATTTGTCTATAGGTAACCGCCCACCGTGTCACGAACATTCGGCCTATTTCTACTCCTCTCTACTTTGGCTTGAATAGATGACCTTACAGTAACAATAGCTCTGGGAATAGACACGAGTAAGAGTGATTTCCCCCTAGAAATACAAACCAGTTAAATGTAAGTGTTGGAATGATTAAGTCCGTCTTGTCATGTGACTGAAACTTCTATGAAAACAAAATGTTTCAAGATCATTATTTTTATATCTTCTTAGGAGGTAGACCATTGAATATCTGAGAAAGGTGGAGCATATTAAAAAAATTGTTTGCAAAATGGTGCAAAATTGTCGTCTGTAATAGCTTAATAATATAAAAATATTTTACTTGAGATATATGACATTGATTTCAGAACAAGACAATTTAATCAAGAATAACGAGTTCAGGTCGAGGTGAGAATGATGAAAATAAGTATTTGAAATCGTTTGTTACTGGTGATAGCATCTTTTACCGTTTAGAAACATTATCATTGTAAGGCAACCAGATATTTGTAGATCTGTTTTCAATTGTTTCCCTATGATTTTCATGCAACGTCAAAACTCTTCAAAATTATTAACAGAAGATTGTGTGTCGACTGCTTGCAAAATCAATTTAAAAGCCAGCAAAGTAAACAGAGAGAATGATATGGGGAATTTAAATAAATCAGCAACTGTTTTGTGGATTTTTTACACATACATGGGATTGATACTATGTAATTCTGGCGATAGTGAGACTCAGGATATTTGTGAATCCAAGTACACCATGTATTGTCCCACTGATCACAGAATGTTTTTGAAAGTTTACGCTCCTTGGTTTACACTTGTGTGATTGATAAGAAGCGCGTGATGTGTAGAGCAAATTATTCAAATTAATGTCAACTTGGACAATTGTTACGCAACTTTTTTCGTTGCCCAGAACTTTAAATGACAAAGTGAAACAACGAATTTATTATTTGAACTGAAATAGCAAATTCTTGTAAGTTTGCTCATACTGTTTTAAGTGTCTGCTGCCACTCAGAGTTAATCAGATTGCAAAACAGTTAGCAAATAAAGGTCAACTACCGTTGCTCTACTTTAGGTGTTATTGAATTGTATTGGCCTCAAGTAAAATGTATTAGTACTTGCAGTGGTTTATTGAGCTTCCATTTTTAATCGTCAAATTCCTAGTACTATACGTGTTTATATTCAGTCAATATGCAAAATCAGCCACTTTTTAACTAATTCTACTGTCTGATATATCAGAATACAAGTTTTTGTCAGATAGTTTTGTTTATGTTTCGGACATTAAATTATACTTTCACAACAGTTTCTTCATCATTGTGCATTCTTATATCATTGCGATAAGTACAGATTTTACATTGCGGACTCCTGCAAAAATAGCTGACATGTACTCCAAGATAAAGTGAAACTGAAACATAATCTAACCTAAAAGAAAAATCGAACCATTTTAAAAATATTTATTATCACTACCTGCCAACCGTTGTTCGTTTAATTTGTTAATTAACCCAGAGTATATATATATATATATATATATATATATATATATATATATATATATATATATATATAATATATATATATAAAATTAAAATAATTAAAAAGTAAAAGAATATTTCTCCATATTTACGTACTTATTGTTTTAAGCTTTTGACTGTATTTGTTTCTTATTTAGGAGAACGTTGACAGTTGGGATTTTGACATTTTTCATTTACACGAAATATCCGAAAAACATTCCTTAAAAGCAGTTGGTTTCACTATGCTGGAGCATTATGATTTGTTCAATAAATTCAAGGTAAGCTATTTTACGACTTCAAAATTTGCCATTATTGTTAACACATTTTGCTATTAAGCTTATGGTAGGTCATAATTTTGTAGATTTTATCAGCCTGCAATTATTTGATACTTAATCATCGGTAGCTATCATGGGATTTAAATAGAAATTCCGTTCAGACGGTTACATATCCGGACTAATATTATGACATATCACAAGATAAGCAGGCATCGCGTATGCGTGTTTGTATATCCATTTTTTCTATAACTGTAAAGTATTAAATTAAATATAATTACATGCACGCGAATCTTCTTCTAAGTGAAACTACAATGATCTGAAATAAATTACAAACTTTTCACTAGATAAGTTTCATCCGGTATGTTTATGTGTGTTTATAATTTTAAGACAGTAAGAAAAATGTGATTGCAAAATCTTTCACGTTCATCTAAGTGATTGAATTTAATTTCGACTATGCGCATGGCTGACTAATTATATTATTGTGACACTGTGGTTTCCAATACATATGAGTGAACTAACTGATTAGGATGTTAGTAATTTCAGCACATTATGTGTAATTTGCATGCCCGGCGAAGCCATAAAATGTTAGTAATAGATACGTTAATAAGCGAAGAGTTAAAATAATCAAAGAGAAGACAAATTATTAACTTACCCTCTGAAAGAAAGATCATATTAATATTCTGTGGATGGACGATACTTAACGTCAAGTTTCAGTACTAATTATTGCACTCTATAAGTGCATTTAGTTAATCTATACAGTAAGATAGCAGGAATTAAACGATAACATTTAATGATCATAGTGCTGCTTAATATATCGCAAATTTATACCTTCACAAAAAAAGTTAATATTAGGCCACCATTTTAATATTTTACCGGATCTTGTTTCTAGTTGTGCTGCATGCAATCGTAGTTTTCTGTCATTGATTTTCGTCTTGATTCAATTCAGGCATAGCAATTTTTCCAACTCTGTTTATTCATTATGGGCTACCTTGATTCATTTCAATTGATTTCCAAATCAATCTTGTCCATTAATTTTGACATCATATTGCTATGTATCGGCAAAAATTACTGATTATTTCGTATTCAGTTTCCATTGTATTACGTGCATGATCCAGTTTATTAAAGTATACCTATTTATCGGCGGCTGTATGTCCCTCCTTTTTTATCTTTATTAGGCACTTGATTTCGTCCGCATTCATGAGTTTATAGTTCATGCATAGAATTTGATAAACTTGTGATATTTACAATGGTTCAAGTGTCTTATTTTGTTTAGTATGTCGTGTTTTAAGGAACAGAGAATTTAAGAACAATTGTTTGTTTGCTGTATATTGAAACGAGTGGTTTAAATTTCATTCTTAGTTTAAGATCTGCTGTCATCATGAACCGACGATTCACCTTGGTCCTTTCATGTCAAACCAACTTCAACTTAAGATCACATTTAATTATGATACTCTTCATAGTTTAATAATAATTGTTTGCGCGGGTGGTGGTAACAATTCTTTAAATCAAGTTTGCGAGCTTGAAGTAAACACCAATCCCATTGATTTAATTGTCGAACAATATAATAATTGTTGTTGCACGATTGATTTAAGCTGATTTTCCATGATTATTGAGAAGCGATGTAACACATCGAGGATAGCATTAATATATATTGAAATCATATCTAAATTGATTTGCTATATATTCAATACGGTTTGACTTCGATAGTCAGTTTGCTGTCGTGTACTCTGATGATGATCAAGGAAAGTCGAAACGCGTCAGTGCGTTGCGGCTGGCGGTAAGTTTGTTATGTTGTTCGACGACTCTTTATAGTTGTTTCTATTAACACAAAAGGTTACCCAATGGCACTGAGTACTTCTCGTAGCCTACCTGGTTTAATGTACTCAGTCTTTATAGCAACAAATGCACCTAATTCATTTTAGCGTAAAATGCATATTATCATCCCATAGAGATTGTTTACCTTAGAATTAGGAAGGTTACCCAACCAAGTTTAATTCATTTAATCGTCATTTCTTTATTTTATGTCCAGAAACTGAAATTATACTAATGTCTACTTATCAATTGTACCTGAATATCCTTTTATCTGCAATGTTCTTTTCCGAATATAGATGTAGGTGTTTCCTATTGGCATGTTATGTACACATACGATGACTACAAAAATGGTTCATAGATAAAACCATAAACGTAATAATCACCTGTTTAATAATTATAAGCTACATTTGGTTTACTTCTAATATTAAGGGATAATTATTCATGAAATATTAAAAACATTCTAGTGCGTTAGGTCTTAATTTATTGCATTGTTTTATTTTTCGTACATTTTAACTTTATTATTCCAGTGATTCATTAGAATCTGCAACGTTCCTTTAGACCCTATCAAACATTTATCATTGAATATTATTTATTCTTTTCTGAGATAATCGACTTTATTATTCGATTCGTAATTCTAATTTAATTCCTTATCATAAAAACTTATTTATTTATCATATTTTACCAATTATCCCAGCGTAAATTTATAATAATTTTATTTGTATTACTTGTCAATCTATAAACATTCAGGTATCCCATATATGCGTCATATGGTGAAGTAAAAATAAATCAAGTTGTTTGTGGTGATTGTAGTTTCGCTTAGATGAAAATATGCTAGCCTGATTTTTTTTCAACCGATTTATTCCCAATTATACGCATAAATACACACGTATATGACGCACATTAATGCCAACATATCGCATTTTGGTTTTGACAACCAGGTGTCCGAGAAGCAAATTGAAGCACTCTACAATGTGTTTATATAAGAAACAATCAACTTTAACTTCCATTCAGTACTTACTTACTTTACTTACTTTACTGCGGCTGACTCCTTTTGAAGGATAAGCCGGCTCCACATTTCATGGAGTTTCTTGGGAATTTGGTACATGTGGTGTCCCCTCACCACTCGGCTTTTTAATCGAGGACGCACCTCTGGCCTTTGCACATCCAAGCGCAGTCTGCAAGACAGCAGTAAGTTGCATGGTTGCCGGTGGCTGTTAAGAGCTCATTCGCCATTCGGAAGTACGGGGTACTGTCCAGGAGTTCATGTAATCCTGTGGCTGTTGAACCCTTTTGTGGCGGGGAACACACGCCGAGTCATGGTGCCGTCGTCGGGCTCATGTGGTATTTTATAGGAGATTCGATTGCCGGTCGGAAATCCACCACGCCCTGGTGACACCACCGCCATAGCCCCGTTAGCCCATGTACGATCGGCAATCGAGACATGGTTGACACCGAAATACCACGTTGAGAAGGGGATGGACTTTACGACTTCGTTTAAAACAAAATTGACAACATTTTTTGGCTTACCATAAAATACATGTAAAAACTGATCCGATTCAATTTAACAATAATTCATTGCGCGGGTGGTGGTAACAATTTTTTAAATCAAGTTTGCGAGTTTGATGTAAACACCAATCCCATTGTATT